>JAMZAV010004476.1:0-49017 GCA_024449915.1 Sweltsa coloradensis
TAAGCTGTAAAAGCAAACCAAAGAATTTGGAGTTTGCTTAGCAGTTGTTTGTGCTATTCACACGCATTTAAATGAAGTAAGAAAACAGAAATAAAAATTCTCTACAATCTTCTTCTTCTTTCTTCTTCTTCTTCTTCTTCTTCTTTTCTTCTTCTTCTTCTTCTTCTTCTTCTTCTTCTTCTTCTTCTTCTTCTTCAAGCAACTTAAACTAAGTGAATTTTCAACGTGTGCTATAAACGTCATGGTTAAATATATGTAGGAAATGAGGTATTCAGCAAGAGTTCATAGATTTTGGACGGAGATGAGGACAATGTTGTTTTCGTACCTAGTGTGAAGTTGTTTGGTCCTCGACCTTCAAACTGTAGCCTCTTGTCGAGGCTATCCAGGGTGTACTGCCCCAGCAGGACCAGCCTAGGGACTCTGAGACCTATCTCGAGGCTATAGCTGGTGTTCGTCACGTCGCTCCTGGGAAAAGACAAGACTCCACAGTATGATTTAATTTGCGACTTATAAAATTATTAACACCAGATCTTGCTGTGAATATAATTCTCCGTAAGTAACAATACTAACATCTTTACAATACAATCATTATTATGTCTGCATTTATGTGATTAGTTTGATTTAGTTGTTCTTTATTAAATCAGTTTTTAATAACTTGATAATAGGATATACGTAAAATAAATAAATAAATACATAAAATACACTTTCTCATCAAGCTATTGATTTTGTGTGGTTTATTATAGGTAATTGAAAGAAGATATTTTAAAAAGTTTGAACAAAGTATATCTTCAAAAATCGAAAAACAAAAATCCTTTTTCAACCCTAAAGTTTATTTATTTATTTAACGTTTATCCTATTCAGTTATACAAACTGATTTACAAAGGATGAAAAATAATTAGGACTGATGCCATGGCCATTGGCCAATCCCTTGTGTACGTACATTGCGTACGAAACTGTGGCGCCCTTCAAGCCGTAGATGTACTGATAAGGCAGGGTTAGGTTGTATTTGAAATCACCCGCACCTTCGTAGATCAACAAGTCCTTTACTATCAGAGGATCCATTGGAATGATGTTCATTTCGGGCAACCCTAGAGAAAATCAACGGTTATTTAGGACTCTGTCTAAATAATGACCCAACACAAACGTTTATGGAGTTTAATGACCAGAAATGAAAAAAAAGAACGGTAAGAAAAGTTAAACATTTTTTTTCTTCTTTTTGTGTGACACATCTGCCAGTTTCCTTAAAGTTGTCCTTTATGTTTCAGGATTATGGTACAATTCTAGTTTCCTTAATTAAAGTTGCCCTTAACATTTTTCTAATTAGCTTATATTTTGTTTCAGGATGATGGTATAAAGCTTGGGCCAAGCATCGAAGTTGAGTGATTTTGTATATGTGGTAACCGTCTCCAGTAATGCAACATGTGCTACTCGAGTCAGTCGACCAGGCTGTTCCACCAAACTCCTGCATCTTCATATTAAAACTCTTTAGCTTCCCGCACACTTCTAAAGTGAATTGATTGTTTTAATGGAATTTGCCACAATCGTCAACGAGAGCGCTCTATAATAAAGTATCAATAGCTCCTGTGTATATAACTCCATAAACCCCTGCCCCTTAGCTCCCAGTTTATACTTAATGATAAAATGAATTACACTACATCATTACAATTACAGACAGTGTTGGCTTGAGCGTTAAGCGCTCGACTCTGATTCGGGAGGTCTCGGGCTCAAATCCCGTCGAGACCGGCAATCCTGACTGAAGGATTTTTCCTATGGTTTCCTCAGTTGTAATGCGACTGCAAGGGATTGAGTCCTTTTAAACATCCCTCGGACATCCCTTCACAAAGTCCTATCCGCAACATAATCTAGTTAGTCACCTGAAGAGGGGCATGAATTGCACCCTGGGCAGGCTTCCCACGAAAAATTATTTTATTATCATTACAATTAACAAGTCAGTAAACCAGATCACCCAAAGTCGGTTAAAATGTAACACATAAAACGAATGGCATGGACAGGCAGGGAAGGGGAAGCTACATAGAGCGGCTGTATACTTGGGGGAGAGTGGCCATTTTGGTAGAGTATCTATTTTCTATTGGTTTCTGCATTTTTCATCCATGATGCCCGCTTGTAAGTTGTTAAGATTCACCATAGTTACTTACATAGTTAGTTAATAATTAATTACATATTTATGAATTTTAAGTATAACGTTTTGAAAAGATTACGCTCTGGGGTGCATACTCGCGCTTAAAAGCACGTGCGTGGCCTCATAAGGCGACTGACAAGTAGATAATCGAACCTTGTTAATATCTAGGAGGCAGTGGGATTTACCTTCGGCCATGACAGGCACCGCCTTCTGGATGGCCTCTCTCAGGCAAGTGTTGTCGCTCCATGGGCATCGCATGAACTCTGTGGCTGTGAAAAACAAACAATACTTGTTAATATTATACTCGTTGCGATGAAGGGGGGAGGGGGAGGGACTCGACGTTACTCATGTGGTGTTTCTTTTATTTCTACACCCACTTTCTGCAAGTTAAACGGCATTAACATATTATTAGGGTGACAGGTTCTCACGTACTATGAGGTAGATGCTCTTTCTGTTACTTTTGCCTTTATTTTTAATATTACATGTTCAAATGTATGAATAATTGCAAATATTAATAAATGAAAAATGAATAAAATTAGGCGAGGGTGCGAAGCGACTGAGTCTTACCACTAAACTCAAACGAGTTTCTCAGTTCCTGTATCTGGATGTCTGTCTGTCTTTGTTTGTCTGTGAGTTCGTTTGTTAAAACAGCCGAACCGCTGAACAGATTGCGCTGCAATTTTAAACAAACATACGAGATTAGTTTTGTGGGCGCTGTCAACATTTTGAACAATATCCGTTACGATTATAACTCACAATTGCAAGAAATAAAAATGTGAATAATTTGAACCAACGATGGCAATTGTTTTAATTTTTTTAAATGCCATTTGTATTTAATATGTTTGTGGCTCCAGCTTTGGGAACAAACAATACTGAAAGTCGCTATTAGATCAAATTTATGAATGTCGGTGGTTAAATAATTTGTTTTTGTTGATCAATATTCTAAATGTCTAAAACTAAATAATAGAACTTAATTTATGCTTTGATCCAGAAGAAACAGTGCAATATGCCTACAGTCAATCTTAAGGTATTACGCCGAATAGAATTAAAATCGACTACTTTATTCTAACAGATGCTAGGAATCCTTGATAGGCCTATGCTTTCGTAAGCAGTGCATGTTTGGACATAGCAGCTTTTTATTACGAAGACGCCCTACGACGACACGAACGGTTGACGCGCCCTTTTACCAGCTAACTCAAAACCCTACTTAACGTATCAAATTATTGACGCAATTCACTGACGCAAGTTTTGACGCTACTTATTGACGTAACTTATTGTCACTCAACACTTGGCTCGCTCACTCGTCTAACAATGACTTTGGCGCTTTCCTAGTTATGTATGTATTATTATTTAGGATGAAGACTTAAGATCTGTTGAAAAATAAACAAAACGTAATAGTATTTGTTACCATAAGAATACATTATTATAGACATTGCATGAATGAGCCACGAGAGTGTTTTTTACCACTTGAATATCACTTGTAGCAGTTTCTTTCTGCGTTTAGTCCATTTATTTATTAGTTAGTTAATATATTGGCCTACATTAATATAACATGCATTTCACTTTTTGAAACTTGTAATGGCCATAAGTATTAACTTAAAGGGTGTGGGTGGATTGGCTGATTATTCTACAATCACCCTTATAATTAATGTTTATGACCGTTACTAGTTTCAAAAAGTAAAATGCATGTTTTAATTAATGTAGGCCGATATATTTACTAACTAATAAATAAATCGACTAAACGCAGAAAGGAAATGCTACATGTGATATTTGAGTGGTAAAAAAGACCCAAATTACTCATTCATGTCAAAATCCAATAATAGCAATAGTAATGTAAAAATTTCAGATGTAGGCTTATTATGACTATCAAGGAATAGGATACACAATAAAGAAAGAAAGAAAGAAAGAAACAAACAAACAAATATTATAGCCGATCCTTACAGGGTGTAGCCTCTGTAGATACAGAGAAAGTACGGCTGTACCTAAGCAAGCGTTTCTGTCGAACAGTCAGACATAAACACAACGAAGTGCCGCGCAGCTTGTCAAAGAGACTTCGTTCGCTGCGCTCGCTCGTCCAATTAACTAAAACGGTGAATATCAAATTTATAAAATACAAAAATGTTAATATTGTAAGGCAAAGAGGAATATCGATTAAAAAATCAAGAAAGTGGTAAGATATTCCTAGGTTTGGTGGAGGTGCCGGTCCAGCATTCGCCTAATCATACTAACTTGTTGTTGTATCGTACGACCTTTTGGATTAAGGCTAAGTGTTCCCCAAAAACCAAAATCCTTAACAGGCATAAAACAGTTTTTATAGAGTATGATCATTAATCACAGTCTTTTGAAAAGATCAAAAAATATATTTTTTAAATTTTTTTGGTTCACTTTTTCTCTATTGCTACTTTTTTGAACGATTTTTGGTGCTTAGTTGTTCCAAAAGTATACCACTAGGATCGCTGATATTTTTATTGTAGCTTAGACTCCTCTTTGACAAAAGAATGAGGTATTTTGAAATGAATATAGCTTTCGTATCTTAAGATCTTCATTGTTTTTCTTTTCACGGTACAAATACCACAAAAGTACCGGGAAATATAAATTACTGTAAAATGTTAGGTATTGATGATATATATTTCAAAATACTTCATTCTATAGTTAAAGATGAGTGTAAGCTACAATAAAAATATCAGCCATCCAAATAGTATACTTTTGGAACAACTAAGCACTAAAAATCGTTTAAAAAAAGTAGCAAAATAGAGTAAAAATGTACCGTCCGAAAAAAAAACAAAAAATATTTTTTGATCTTTGCAAAAGACTGTGATTCATCATACTCTACAAATCGTACTCTATTACATCTGTTTCATGCATAGTTTGGATTTTGGTTCTGGTGAACACATATTGAATAGAGATTCTTTTATTTATTAAACGTCTATACTATTCAGTTAAAAAACTGATTTATAAAGGAGGACAACTAAATAAATCTAATTACACAGATGTAGACACAGCAATAAACAACAGTTTAGTAAATATTTGAAATAGTAACATTACAACAACAATGTATTAAAACACAACAATTTGGTAACAAATTCAAAAAGGATATTGCATGCAATTTTAATTAATGAACCCAATATAAAAAAGTGGTGGAAAAAAAGAAGAAAGAAAAAGAAAAAAGAAAAGAAAGAATAAAAAAAGAAAACAAAAAGAAAAAGAAAACAAAAAGGACAGAACAAAATTAAAAAATATCACTAAATAATAGAAACGATTTAAAAAAATAAATTAAGATAACTTTTGTTGAATGTTTTGTAATTGTTATAGGTCCACGTTTTGCTCGAGATAAAACGCCGGAATGAATTGCATTTTAATTGTTCCGGTTTGTACCGAGATGTGAAAAACCGCTGAAAAAATAGTCTTGTTTTTAACTTGGCAAAGTTCAGTGCCCTGGCATTTTCTTCTGATTGACCAAGCATACAATTAATAAACACAGAAGATATACGCAGATTTTATATCATCATAACATCGTAATCATCATCATAACAAAATTCATAAACGTCATATCAAATTAAATGATTTAAATTCAAAAATCGATATTGATTGCCAAATAGGTTTTACAGACATTTCCAGCCAATATAAAAAACATTGTGGTCATTTTAACGTTATTTTAATCTCTTTCAGTTTCTTCCATAATTTATAATTTCTCCCCTCTTGATCCTTGTTAATATATATTTTCTATCTAGTATTCTGACTTTTTTATTTAGAATTTAACTTCTTTGACATATTTCTGTTCTAAAAATGACAAAAACCTTTCAGTTTGCAATCATAATTAATTTAGGGGCTTGGTGTGAGAAGGAGCTATGCCACATGTCTAAAATTTTGAGTTTAGCAAGGATTCAGTAGTTAAAACTGATATGTTTAAATTTTGGTATGAATACTTTTTTTTAAACTTTTTTTAAGTTATTCATACAAAAATTAGCAATTTTAACTTCTGAAACCTTGTTAAACTCTACATTTTAGACACATGGCATAGCTCCTTCTCTCATTAGTCCCCCCAATTGTCTGTTAATTTATTATAAGTGTACTTGCCTTCAAGCATATCTGATCTCTCATCTGCCCCTGCTAGATGTAGGGCTAGGCAGACCGCTACACACAGCCACATCGCAGAATCCTTCCCCTACTGTCGCGAACAAAGAATTTACATACAACATTTATCTACTTGTTAATGACAAATAAATATTTAAGGGAAAGGACTGCCGCCAATATTAAAACCACGCAAAATAACCTTATTTTAGTAATAACTCACATAACGCTACACAAAAACAAAAGAGGGTCTATAACTGTAGCTGGCATAAAATCTTTTACAAATATTGTAACCAGTAATGATTTTAATCGAGGTTTAAATTAAATTAATGTATACTGTAATTAAAAACGGTACTGATTACAATTTATGAATAATTTTTCATGCAAGGTATAGTTCTAATGAGACGTATTAGCCCTTTTTTCGATTTTACGTACGGTTTGAGAGATATTACTAAAATAAGGTTATTTCGCGTGGTTTTAATATTGGCGGTGATCCTTGCCCTTAATGCTTGTTAACCTTCACTTTTACAAAAGTAATTGTAGATCAAGAATACAATGACGACGTACTAAATGTTTGGATCTTTTTGACATATGAAGAACATCTGCGATTATATTTTGAACAATGTCGTAAAATAAGTCTTTACAGTTTGAACACTTGTGACATAATGTGGCCAATGAAATCGAAGAGTCGCGCACCCGTCCTCTCAACCATAATTCACAATTATTAGTTGTTAAGGCCAGCCGTATGTGGCTATACTAGCCATGTTAAATTAATCAACTTTGATGTACCTTTTCTCAAGAATGGCTATAGCTAGTGAATTAATTTTTTTGGAGGTAACTGATACAACCTTCCTATGCAAATTGAATGTAAAACATTTTGAGTTTAAAAAAATGGACCCCAAAAAAGTCATGGAATGATAACATAAATTTATCCACATTTTTACATGCTTCATAATTAATATTAATTATTGGGGGGAAAAATTTGAAATATGGCTCATTCAAATGCTGTTCTATACCTGTGCCAACATGCCCTGAAATTTTCAAAACTTTCTATCAAGCCAATCTTGAGAAAAGGTACATTGAATAGAGAAAAAATAAATTCTGAGATAACTGTAGTTAAAGTTTTGGTTTGTGAATAAAGTCAATGTGGGCCTAGGTCTAGAGATGAGTATTTTCATAAAAATATTTTTTATTAAAAATTTCTGTGAAAATTTTCAAATCGTTAAAAAATTTCTCGAAAATGTTTTGTTAAAGGCTAAAAAGGCTGATAAAGGCTAGTATGGTAAAAATGATTTTTACATGCCTACTCTTACTCTTAACATAAAATTAGTTTCTTTCTACAAATTAGATAGCACCTACATTCGAAAATAACTTCTTTTTTAAATAAGTACTGGTTCGATTTTAAAACAAGTTACACCCACATAATCTTGAAACTTGGAACTCACTCGACCATTCAAATGAAAAAATCAGATTTAGCCATATTATCGCATACGGGTGCCCTTAAGGCGTAATGTGTAAATTTCAAGACGAAATGTATTTTATTGCCATTTAAAAAAAAATTAACGTCTATCCTATTCAGTTAAAAAACTGAGGAGGAAAAACAAATAAATCTAATAATTACAAAGAAAAGACACAATAATGAACTATTATAATATTACAACAACAATGCATTAATAACACAATAATTTTGGTAACAAATTCTAAAAATATATGCAAATAATAATGAACCAAATATAAAAAGGGGAGAAAGGGGAAGAAAAGAAAAAATAAATAAAGGAAAAAATCATCAAAAATAAAAACGAAAAGAAAAAACAGATTAATTAGACGATCCCACTCAAACGAATATGAAACAAAACTCAGTAACAGCAAATCAGGGAGTAATCAAACTTTCACGGAAGAAACCATCGAATGCGAATCTTGATGTTTCAATTGGTACGTTCTTTACAATTGGTATAAGTCGTTGGGCAAAAGGGAGTGAGCTGATACTCGTAACGAATTGCTTTAAATAAATAAACATATAACAATAAATTCGTATTTAGAGTAGACCACTCAGTCACAACTTACTTTCAGTGGGGGACTACAAATTTAAAGCCGATCAAGCCAACCTTGTAGGCGCCGACTCCGTCGACGAGCCAACAATGGCCAACTAGAGACCGGCATATTTAAATATAGGAAACACAGAACAATCAAGCTGGACACGATTCCACCCTCGAACAGATGCCAGAATCAACAAGGCTGATTCGGAACCACTTTAGAATTTATTATTTGTCTAAATATGTGCTTAAATCTAATTTTAATCGACGAGCCAATGAGAAGAGTGAGTTGTGTGTATACTGTTATTAAAGACTCGCATTTCTTACTACTTACGCCTGCGAATTAAATCTTACGCCTTACTCCTTAGAAGTGGCTGTCACTTGGTCTTATGTCTCGTATCTTCAGACCCCTTAGCTCAGTGTGCCTCACTCGAGGTTTATAACACTAGGTAGTAAAACCGGCAAGTACCGTAGACATTCACGTCAGCTAGGAGCATGTACGCCTACACAAACTCGACAACAATAATCATAACTTAATTTGTGATAATACGCAGCCATATTTTCTTGTATCACTGTTTTAAAGATTGATAAAGGAAAGGAAACACTTCCGTTTGTGCAATTAATAATTTTTGATGAGCGTAGCGAGCGAAGCGAAGATTCCATTGCACAACACTGGGGGAAAAAAATCCGGAGTGTTTTTATTTTTTTATTTTTTTATTGTTTGTATTTTTGTGTGTTTGTTAACACGATTCCGGCTAAACCGATACTCCAATTGCGATTAAAAAAAAAATTAGGGGATTTTTTTAAATCGAAAAAAGTAGTAAAATTGCGATTTTCACGAGAAATAATAATTTTTCGATTGCACTCAAAAATGTGGCAGTTTTAGTTCAGAGATTTTGAAGGTCTCTAGAAAATTTCATCGCAATTGGAGTATCGGTTTAGCAAGAATCGTGTTAACAGACACACAAAACAACAAACAGAAAAAAGAGAAAAGCATTCCGGATTTTTTTCTACAGTGTAGTGAAATGGAATCTTCGCATCGCTCGCTACGCTTGCTACGCTCATCCAAAAATTGTGAAGATCCACATAATGTCAGTTTACAAAATCTTACAAGGTGTCCAGAAAATTTCATCGCAATTGGAGTATCGGTTTAGCAGGAATCGTGTTAATAGTGGGAGTGGTACACTCCAGAATCCAGGAAAACGTAGCATATTACCTTTAAAGCAAACCACTTTGTACAGTTGTTGTATAGGACCCTAGGAGTATAGGACCCGCAGCACCTAAAATTTGGTCCCGAAGGGTTAAGAATTTGGTCATTTTTTTCAAAATGGCGTCTAAAATATAGAAATTTTCAAAATTGGAACACGAGTGCAGTATAGAGGTCGTTTTTGCATGATTTGGGTGTGGGAAAATCGACGGTAGCCATGCACGGTCGTGGTTTTCGTCGGTTAGGCCCTGGTGCCACCATTTTTAAATTTCAAGGCCAAACAGAGTAACGGTTTGCATCCTGGAGATGTGGTTGAGTTGGGTGTCGTTTTCGAGTATTTACGCAAGTCTAAATTCTATAGTGGCCTTATGAACGTCCTACATGAAACCCTTATCATAACGAACCGCTATTTTGTAAAATGGCGCACGCCCTCAGGCCCCTGCTTGTCTATGAAGAGTAGGGTGGAGCGAAAAAATCGATTTTTAGAGTATCGAATTCTAATAGGGCTCAAAAGTTATTTGCATGCTTATCAACGGAAAAATATTGGAAAAATATCTTACGTTGGACTTTCAGTTTGCGCAAAGGGCCTTAATTAAGTTTTAAAAAAATGACAACAACACCAAATTTTTCAAATCTTTGCCCATTTAATTTTTTTAAATGAAATGATCCAGAACTTACCACGAGGAGGTGGCTGCAATTCGTGTTCCACCCACACCCTACCCAGTACCCAAGCATCCAACCAATTAGGGTGTGTTAAATATCAGACCTTTGTTGATTTAGTCAAGGTCATTGTCTTAAATTCAAAATTAACATTAAATTTTGGCATTTTGAATAAAGAGAGCAAAGTAGCTATAATGTAGCCATCTCTGTTTTCTTGTCCGCAAACTTTTCTGCAGACACTGTGACAAGTTAGCTATGGCCAAATTTGCAAATTTGCAATTTGGCTAATTAATAAAATCAAACTCGCGCAGAGTTTTATCTTAGAGAATTTACGAAATAGTCTTTGTTGTCAAGCTTACCGGGGCGACAGCTTGCATTTTGTCCAATCTATCAGCTAAATGTAGTCCGTGGATTCAAAATTTATTGAATGAGTCGTATAAGTTCTAACAGACTTCCTCTTCGGATTTTGAGTTCTTGCCTTTAGTACCGAACTATCGTATGTGTTGTCTCTCATACACTCATCTTAGCCAACAAGTTCTCTGGGTGACGGAAAAACGCGTTTATCTCAATCACAGGATCGGTGATTCTTATAATGCCGTCTGGCAAATGTCTCGTTGCCTATTGTAATGATATGTACAAACTACAGCTATATATTATTAAATTTTTCAATTCATTATTAAGTTACTTATTATTGGTAAACCAATTGTGAGGGAGTATCTTCCAATTGCATCCTGCTTGATACAGCAATTGCAACTTTCCAAACACCGCAATAAAAAAGTTTATTTGTTTAGGAGTAAGTACAAAGGTATTTATCCCAGACAATATAAACTTAGAAGTCACCATAAAGTGTTTATTATAATGAAATATGCTATGTGTCTGCAAATAAATCTTACTTACTTACTTTTAAATAACCTTGAAGATATGTTTAGGACCATATATCACAGATTGATATCTCTTTATTTCGAACCAGACAGGAGCATATGTCTTCACAATGCAGTTTAGGCCTACAAGCATCTTGAGTTCGTTTAGTTGTACTGTGCGGGAATTGAACAACCGTAAGACCCGGTTTACACAATGTCAGCCATCGGGAGTGACTAAGAGATAATCTTAGTAAAGACCAACAGTACCTACCCTCTGGATATTGTCAGAGCATTTCAGACAGGACAATGTGCTCCAGATCTGGATGTAAGAGATCCTGGAGCCCTTAGTCACTCCCGATGGCTGACATGTGTAAACCGTGTCTTACGGTTGTTCATTTCAAACAAGTCCTACTTAACGAACTCAAGATGTTTGTAAACTGCATTGTGAAGACATATGCTCCTGTCTGGTTCGAAATTAAGACATATCAATCTGTGAAATACGGTCCTAAAAATATCTTTAAAGTTTAAGTTGTTTAAGCAACGAGACACTTGCCAGACGACATTAAAAGAATCAGCGATCCTGTGATTGAGAGAAACGCGTTTTTCTGTCACCCGGAGAATATGTTGGCTAAGATAGTGGATGAGAGATAACACATACGATAGTTAGGTACTAAAGACAAGAACTCAAAACTCGAAGAGGAAGTCTGTTAGAACTGTTTCGACTCCCTCAATAAATTTTGATGCCAGGGACTACATTGAGCTGATAGATTGGACAAAATTTAGGCTTAACTGTCGCCCCGGTAAGCTTGAAAACAGAGACTATTTCGAAAACGACACCCAACTCAACCACATCTCCAGGATGCAAACCGTTACTCTGTTTGGCCTTGAAATTTAAAAATGGTGGCACCAGGGCCTAACCGACGAAAACCATGGCTACCGTCGATTTTCCCACACCCAAATCATGCAAAAACGACCTCTATACTGCACTCGTGTTCCAATTTTGAAAATTTTAATATTTTAGACGCCATTTTGAAAAAATGACCAAATTCTTAACCCTTCGGGACCAAATTTTAGGTGCTGCGGGTCCTAATCACTTTATGAGTCTTGTAGAACAACTGTGCAAAGTGGTTTGCTTAAAAGGTAATATGCTACGTTTTTTCACGTAGGCCTACCCCTCCTACTATAACAGACACACACAAATACAAACAGAAAAAAAAGAAAAACATTCCGGATTTTTTTCTCCAGTGTAGTGAAATGGAATCTTCGCTTCGCTCGCTATGCTAATCCAAAAATTGTGAAGATCCACATAATGTCAGTTTACAAAATCTTATTACTTCCTAGTACTACTAATATTTACTATGTAAGTTGTAGGTCCTACATATATGTATGCCACATGTTAGTGATATTTAGAATTATTCAAACTCTTCTTCTGATTTCGGGGGGGGGGGGGGGGGGGTCGGATACCCTGATCCCCCCTCGCTCCGCCTCTTGACCTTGTCTTCTGGGCTCAATCCCTTTCAACATGGATTGTGATGAGTACAATCATATTGCACAATTAAATGACAGTCAACATAGTTTAAAATGTAGTCAGATGTTTTACTTTGCCAGCCTAACTGGACGTTGGTTTAGCTAGAACATTATGCTGACACAACACAAGGTAGGCCTCTTATCTGCCATTCCACAGGAAACTGACGTCACGACTCGTTGCATTACCGGTGATAAAACTAAATACTTTGTATAGTTAATGTTTCTATTTCAGATTGCAATAACGAAACTGGTATCTAATCAATGACAATCAAAATTTAAATTTCGGATTTAAATTATTGGTGCATAATTCCAAGCTTATTGGTAATTATTCCTAATGATTCATTTACCCCAATCCATTATTGATTGACATCAATACTTACTATTTAGTCGATGTTTGCAAACTGAATTTTGGGTGGACTACAATTTATTTGTCATAGTTTTGTATTTATATGTTTATTATTATTATTATTATTATTATTTTCATTCTTTTGTACAACATTTGAACACGTTTCATTAGAAAAATGTATAAATGACAGAAAGAGCATCATCTACCCCATAGTACGTATAAATACAATTACATAAATATATGAAATGCAGTTACAGACTTACAGTTACTGTAATTACCAAGTTCTTACGTTATAGTTCTTACATTACAAGACTAAAATTACTCTAAAAGTCATTGAACATTTAGATATTCTTCTATACTCGGGAGAGAAGATTGCTTTCTTAATTAGTTCTTGTTAAAGGTTTATCTTGAAGAGACCTGATAAGCAGCAATCTTTAATGTCTGGTAGCGTTAGTTGTTTAATACACTCGTCCAATAAAATATGATACTTGTATATGATGCTAGTTTAATTGAGATATTTTAAAGTTCAATTTTGTGTTGTGAATCTGTTTTTAATTTATGTATTGAGAATATAAATTTTCTTATATTTTAAGTTATCAAAATTATTTTTTATAATGAGGACCGAAACATATTTAATGTTTTGTGAGTATAAAGTAAGTTTTTGTAGTTGTCATTATTGTGCAATTGCTTGATCGAACTAATAATCAAGGGGAGCGTAAAACTGTGTTTCCAGAAGGAATCCAAGGTTGGTTTGGTGGGTTTGCATTGTGAGCCCCCCCCCCACCTATAAAAAGAAGAAACCACTGTCCCATGGTATAAACTTGTAATTCTTTATTTTGTTCACACAAACAACAATCTTGTCTGCTCAAATGAAAGACACATAGAAAACTAATAATTCAGTTTGTACGTCATACCATTGATAAGATTCTAAAGCATTTTGACCCTCACATTTAGCATTGAACAAAATGAAAATCATTATATGCAATCTAAATTGGTGTTATAGAACATAATTTTATTTTTAAAGTCGAAGCTATTGTACTTGAACGAGAGGAAATGGACCTGTAAACTGATGCTCTGAACGATACACAAGTGATGCTCTTTGTCCGGACCATCACACGTGTCACTTGGGTGTCATCGATATAATTATAGATTGACACCTCATTCCTATGATGGTTTAGCAACACGATGGCCAGAATCGTGTTGTTACTGTCAGTAATTAACTTCATTCTGGTAAGTTGCCTCAATTCATATTGGATCAAAGAGTATTAAATTCAGCACATTTTGGGCATCAAATTTCATTTTGACATATTAGCCGTCTGTGCATAATACACAGTATGCCACAAACCACTAACACTTACTAGAACATTTTATCGAAAATTTTTATTTTGAATTTTAATACAATAGAGCGGAGGTCAGGTACATGACATAATTTAATTTTTTCGAAGGAATGCGAAACAAAACTAGCAACATTTCCCAAGTGTGTATTATGAAATTTTCGATACATTACACCATTAAAACACCTCTACTAAAATTGAATTTCAATAATTATTTTCCCCTTTATAGGGCAAGAGACTGGGACCCAAAATTTTGCTTTCTACATTAACAATTTGAAATTCGTGATTTTTTAAAGAATATTATTTGTGGCCACATAACAACAGGACAAAATGTCCCACAAGTGCAATTTACCAAACTATAACAATACAAATATAACGCAACAATACAATGTAAAATTATTTACATAAAAATGACTAAAAGTTAAACATGAATGTATGTGTGTGGTGATGTATGTATGTATGTATGTATGTGTGTTTTGTGTTGTAGGTATGTTTTGAGTGAATGATTGTGTTTAGTGTGTAGAGTGTAAATATGAATTGTTTATGAGTGCACGAGCGACTATAGGCATTAGTGAAGTTGATTATAATATTTCTTTTAGTTGCTTTCGAATATTAGAAATTTTTAGATTTTTACCTTCATCTTTTAGGAATAAAATGCTAATTCTGGATTCCAAATTGACAAAGTGAAAAATCCAATTTTAATTTTATTTTCAAAAATAAGATTTTTTTTACATGTTTAAATTAAATCTACTCCAGGCAAACAAAATATCTGTGACATCCCGGAGATTTGTGTTTTTATTTTTGAATTTTTACGAAAATCCAAATCATAAGAATTATTTTAGGAAAAATTCTACCAATTCCGAACAATACAAAGCAGCTTTTTACTGGGTTAAATGTATGAAAAACTGGCAAATTTAATTGTTTAGATCTTACAAAGTGGTGGTAGGCTTTTATACCTATACCCTATAAAGGGCTTTGCAATCTTGTTTTAGATAAGTAGTTCTCATATTCGTACCGGTCTTATTCCTTCATTCAGTTACCAAGCAGTGCTGTGCAAGTGCTCGCGCTCAGACCTGGACTCGCCGGACAACATGGAAACCCCAGAGATTCAGTCGGTGTGCGGCAAAAGGGTTTTCCCGGTACTTGGTAAGGGCTGTGCATCTTGTCTTAGATAAGTAGTTCTCATATTCGTACCGGTCCTTTTTTCCTTCATTCAGTTTTCCAAGCAGTGCTGTACAAGTGCTCGCGCTCAGACTGGACTCGCTGGACAACATGGAAACCCAGAGATTCAGTCGCTGTGCGGCAAGGTTTCCAGGTACTTGGTTAGGGCTGTGCCCAAACTTGTTTTAGATAATAGTTCTCATATTTTGTACCCGGGCTTATTCCTTCATTCAGTTACCAAGCAGTGCTGCCCAAGTGCTCGCGCTCAGACCTGGACTCGCCGGACAACATGGAAACCCCAGAGGGTTTAGTAGCTGTGCGGCAAAGGTTTCCAGGTACTTGGTTAGGGCTGTGCAATCTTGTCTTAGATAAGTAGTTCTCATATTCGTACCGGTCTTATTCCTTCATTCAGTTACCAAGCAGTGCTGCCCAAGTGCTCGCGCTCAGACCTGGACTCGCCGGACACATGGAAACCCCAGAGATTCAGTCGGTGTGCGCAAGGTTTCCAGGTACTTGGTTAGGGCTGTGCAATCTTGTTTTAGATAAGTAGTTTCTCATATTCGTACCGGTCTTATTTCCCTTTATTCAGTACCAAAGCAGTGCGTGTGCCCCGTGCTCGCGCTCAGACCTGGACTCGCCGGAAAAACATGGAAACCCAAAATTCGTAGCTGTGCGGCAAGGTTTCCAGGGACTTGGTTAGGGCTGTGCAATCTTGTCTTAGATAAGTAGTTCTCATATTCGTACCCCGGGCTTATTCCTTCATTCAGTTACCAAGCAGTGCGGTGCAAGTGCTCGCGCCCCAGACCTGGACTCGCTGGACAACATGGAAACCCCAGAGATTCAGTAGCTGTGCGGCAAGGTTTCCAGGTACTTGGTTAGGGCTGTGCAATCTTGTCTTAGATAAGTTAGTTCTCATATTCATACCGGTCTTATTCCTTCATTCAGTTACCAAGCAGTGGCTGTGCAAGTGCTCGCGCCTCAGACCTGGACCGCTGGACAACATGGAAACCCCAGAGATTCAGTAGCTGTTGCGGCAAGGGGTTTTCCCGGGACTTGGTTAGGGCTGCCCAAACTTGTTTTAGATAAGAGTTCTCATATTCGTACCGGTCTTATTCCTTCATTCAGTTACCAAGCAGTGCTGTGCAAGAGCTCGCGCTTTAGACCTGGACTCGCTGGAAAACATGGAAACCCCAGAGATTCAGTCGCTGGCGGCAAGGTTTTCCCGGTACTTGGTTAGGGCTGTGCAATCTTGTCTTAGATAAGTAGTTCTCATATTCGTACCGGTCCTTTTCCTTCATTCAGTTACCAAGCAGTGCTGTGCAAGTGCTCGCGCTCAGCCTGGACTCGCTGGACAACATGGAAACCCCAGAGATTCAGTAGCTGTGCGGCAAGGTTTCCAGGTACTTGGTTAGGGCTGTGCAATCTTGTCTTAGATAATAGTTCTCATATTCGTACCGGTCCTTTTCCTTCAATTCAGTTACCAAGCAGTGCTGTTTCAAGAGCTCGCGCTCAGACCTGGATCGCCCGGACAACATGGAAACCCCAGAGATTCAGTCGCTGTGCGGCAAGGTTTCCAGGTACTTGGTTAGGGCTGTGCAATCTTGTCTTAGATAAGTAGTTCTCATATTCGTACCGGTCTTACCTTCATTCAGTTACCAAGCAGTGCTGTGCAAAAAGCTCGGTGCGGCTGCCTGGACCTGAAGAACCGGCGCTTCAGTATGTTGCGGCAATTTAGGTAATGTTATGTCTCTTGTTTAGATAAATTTCCCCATATTCTCCGGGCTCCCCACGGTCCAGCAGGGTGTGAAAGCCCGGTCAGGGCTGGAATCCGGAAAAATTTGGAAACCCCGGCAATCTTGTTTGGGAAGGTTTCCATTCGTTCGGGCTTCTTTTTGTTTAGATAAGGAGTCTCCCTCAAACCCGGGCTTTCCCATTGGACCCAGGGTTCAGTTGCGGCCCAAAGGCCGGACTTGTAAGGTGGAAACGGTTAGACTGTGGCCAAGTTCCCCGGGACGGTTTATCTTTCAATCTGTTTGAAAGAGTCTCTGTACCCGGCTTTCCCCATTGGACCCAAAATTCCGGGTGTGCGAAGTTTCCCCTGGTAGCTGGACTTCGAAAAAGGAAACCCAGGAAATTTAGTCGCTTCCCAAGGTTCCAGGTACTGGGAGGCTGTGCAATCTTGCTTGATGAGCCATACACCCGGCTTATCTTCATCAGGTTTCCAAAGTCTGGAAGAGCTGGCTCAATGGGCTGGGACAAATGAAACCCCAAAATTTCCTCGTTGGGGAGGTTTCCCGGACTTGGTTAGGGGTGAATTTGTCATGATAAAGTTTTCCTTTCGACCGGTTCCCTTTTTACAGTTCCAACGTGCTCCCAAATGTTTTCGACGGGCTTCAAACCATTGAAAGAGTTCAAAGCGTGCTGGCAAGGTTTCCAGGAAATGGGGCTGTCAATCTGGCTAGGAAAAAGTGCTTACGAAAAGGTTTTTAATTTCTTATTCATTTCCAGCAGTGTTCCAAGTTCGCGTCACCTGGACTCTGACAACTGGCCAAGAGTTTAGTCGCTTGCGCAAAGGTTCCCCGGATTGGTTAGGCTGTGCACGGTTTGAAATGGTTCATGTCAGGGCTTTCCTTCATAGTTCCAGTATGTAGCGTGCTCCCCTCAATTTACCGCTGGAACCGGAAACCCCCGGGTTTAGTCCGTCGGCAAGGTTCCAGGTATTGGTTGGCGTCAACTGTCTTAGTAAAAGTTTAATTTGTTCGGTTATTTCCCCATTCGTTACCCGCATCGTCAAAATCGCGTCAGAACTGACTCGCCGGAAACCTGGAAACCCGTTCAGGCCCGTGCCGCAAGGGTTTCCGGTACCTGGAGGGCTTCAGGACTTGGTTTAGTAAGTGTTTCATATTCTAACGTCTTATTCCTTCATTCAGTTACCAACAGTGTGTGCAAGAGTCGCGCTCAGACCTGGACTCGCCGACAACATGGAAACCCCAGAGATCAGTGCTGTGCGGCAAGTTTCCAGGTACTTGTTAGGGGTTTGCAATCTTGTTTAGTAAGGGAGTTCTCATTTGAGGTTTCCATTGTACCAGGTGCTTGTAGCTCGTACTGATGCGGTCATTTACCCAAATTTAGTTCGCAGTGCTGTCAAGGCTGGTGGCTGGATCTGAAAATGGCCAAATTCGTACCGGGCGGAAGTTTCCAGTACTTGGTTAGGGCTGTGCAATCTTGTTTAGATAGTAGTTCTCATATTCGTACCGGTCCTTATTCCCTTTATTCAGTCCAACGTGCTTTTGCAAGTGCTCGCGCTCAGACCTGGACTCGCTGACAACATGGAACCCAGAGTTCAGTACTGTGCGGCTTTCCAGTTTCTGGGTTTGGGCTGTGCAATCTTGTTTTAGATAAATAGTTCCCTATTCGTACCGGTCTTATTCCTTCATTTTAGTTCCAAGGGAGTGGGTGTGCAAGAGCTCGCGCCCCAGACCTGGACTCGCTGGACAACCCTGGAAACCCCAGAGATTCAGTAGCTGTGGCGGCAAGGTTTTCCGGGACTTGGTTAGGGCTGTCAATCTTGTTTTAGATAAGTTTCTCATATTCGTACCGGTTTTTCCTTTATTCAGTTTCCAACAGTGCTGTGCAAGACTCGCGCTCAGACCTGGACTCCCGGACAAAATGGAAAAACCCCCGAGATTCAGTCGGTGTCGGCAAGGGTTTTCCAGGTTTTTTAGGGCTGTGCAATCTTGTTTTAGATAAGTAGTTCTCATATTCGTACCGGTCTTATTCCTTCATTCTTACCAAGCGTGCTGTGCAAAAAGCTTTGCGCTCGAACCTGGGCCGCTGGAAAAACATGGAAACCCCAAAGATTTCAGACTGTGCGGGAAAGGGTTTTCCCGGTACTTGGTTAGGGGTGTGCAATCTTTTTTTGATAAATAGTTCTCATATTCGTACCGGTCTTTTCCCTTTATTCAGTTACCAAGCAGTGCTGTGCAAGGCTGCCTCAGACCTGGACTCGCCGGAAACATGGAAACCCCCGAGATTCAGTGCTTGCGGGCAAGTTTCCAGGTACTTTTGGGTTTGGGCTGTGCAAAACTTGTCTTAGATAAGTGTTCTTATTCGTCCGTCTTATTCCTTCTTCAGTTCCCAAAACATGCTGTGCAAAAGGGTCGCCTCAGACCTGGGCTCGCCGGACAACATGAAACCCCCCAAAATTCAGTCGCTGTGGGGGCAAGGTTTCCAGGGAAATTGGTTAGGGCTGTGCAAACTTGTCTTGTAAATAGTTCTCTATTCGTACCGGCTTTTTCCCTTTATTTATTACCAAAACAGTGCTGGGCCCCCGGCTTTTGCGCTCAGACCTGGACTCGCCGGGCAACATGGAAACCCCAGAGATTCGTGCTGTCGGCAAGGTTTTCCCGGAAATTTGGTTAGGGCTGTGCAAACTTGTTTAATAAGTTTCCAAATTCGTACCGGTCTTTTTTCTTATTCAGTTACCAAACGTGCTTGCAGTGCTCGCCTCAGACCTGGACTCGCGGACAAATGGAAACCCCAGAATTCAGTCGCTGTGCGGGAAAGGGTTTTCCCGGTACTTGGTGGGCTTGCAATCTTGTTTTAATAAGTATTCTCATTTCGTCGGGCTTATTCCTTCATTCAGTTACCAAACTGCTTGCAAGGCTCGCGCTCAGGACCTGGACTCGCGGGCACATGGAAAACCCCCAAAATTCGTCGCTGTGCGGAAGGTTTCCAGGTCTTGTTAGGGCTGTCAATCTTTTTTTGATAAGTAGTTTCATATTCGTACCCCGGGCTTTTTCCTTCATTCGTTTCCAAGCAGTGCTGTGCAAAAGGGTCCGCTCAGACCCGGACTCCGCCGCAACATGGAAACCCCAGAGATTCAGCTGTGCGGCAAGGTTTTTCCCGTACTTGGTTAGGGCTTTCAATCTTGTTTTTGTAAGTAGTTCTCATATTCTACCGTCTTTTCCTTTATTCAGTTTCCAAGCAGTGCTGTGCAAGTGCTCGCGCTCAGACCTGGATGGACAACATGGAAACCCAGAGATTCAGTCGCTGTGCGCAAGGTTTCCCAGGTACTTGGTTAAAGGGTTTGCAATCTTGTTAGTAAGTAGTTCTCATATTCGTACCGGTCTTATTCCTTCATTCAGTACCAAGCAGTGCTGTGCAAGAGCTCGCGCTCAGACCTGGACTCGCCGGACAACATGGAAACCGCAGAGATCAGTAGGCTGTGCGGCAAGTTTCCAGGTACTTGGTTAGGGCTGTGCAATCTTGTCTTAGATAAGTAGTTCTCATATTCGTACCGGTCTTATTCCTTCATTTCAGTTACCAAGCAGTGCTGTACAAGTGCTCGCGCTCAGACCTGGACTCGCCGGACAACATGGAAACCCCAGAGATTCAGTCGGTGTGCGCAAGGTTTCCAGGTACTTGGTTAGGGCTTGCAATCTTGTTTTAGATAAGTAGTTCTCATATTCGTACCGGTCTTATTCCTTCATTCAGTTACCAAGCAGTGCTGTGCAAGTGCTCGCGCTCAGACCTGGACTCGCCGGACAACATGGAAACCCCAGAGATTCAGTAGCTGTGCGGCAAGGTTTCCAGGTACTTGGTTAGGGCTGTGCAATCTTGTCTTAGATAAGTAGTTCTCATATTCGTACCGGTCTTATTCCTTCATTCAGTTACAAGCAGTGGGTGTGCAAGGCTCGCGCTCCAGACCTGGACTCGCCGGACAACATGGAAACCCAGAGATTCAGTCGTGGCGGCAAGGTTTCCAGGTAAATTGGTTTTAGGGCTTTGCAATCTTGTTTTAGATAAGTAGTTTTCATATCGTACCGGTCTATTCCTCATTCAGTTACCAAGCAGGGCTGTGGCAGTGCTCGCGCTCAGGTACCTGGACTCGCGACAACATGGAAACCCCAGAGATTCCAGAGTCTCTTTGCGTAGCAAGGTTTCCAGGTACTTGGTTAGGCTTGCAATCTTGTCTTAGATAAGTGTTCTCATATTCGTACCGGTCTTATTCCTTCATTCAGTTACAACAGTGCTGTGCAAGTGCTCGCGCTCAGACCTGGACTCGCGGACAACACTGGAAACCCAGAGATCAGTCGCTGTGCGGCAAGGTTCCAGGTACTTGGTTAGGGCTTTGCAATCTGTGGGCTTAGATAATGGTTCTCATATTCGTAGCCGGTCTTATTCCTTCATTCAGTTTACCAAGCAGTGCTGTGCAAGAGTCCGCGCTCAGACCTGGACTCGCCGACAACATGGAAACCCCAGAGATTCAGTCAGCTGTGCGGCAAAGGTTTCCAGGTACTTGGTTAGGGCTGTGCAATCTTTGTCTTAGATAAGGTTCTCATATTCGTACCGGTCTTATTCCATTTATTCAGTTACCAAGCAGTGCTGTGCAAGTGCTCGCGCTCAGACCTGGACTCGCTGGACACATGGAAACCCAGAGATTCATGTGCTGTGGGGGCAAGGTTTCCAGGTACTTGGTTAGGGCTGTGCAATCTTGTCTTAGATAAGTAGTTCTCATATTCGTACCGGTCTTATTCCTTCAGTCAGTTACCAAGCAGTGCTTGCAAGGCTCGCGCTCAGACCTGGACTCGCGGACAACATGGAAACCCCAGAGATTCAGTCGCTGTGCGGCAAGGTTTCCAGGTACTTGGTTAGGGCTGTGCAATCTTGTCTTAGATAAGTAGTTCTCATATTCGTACCGTCTTATTCCTTCATTCAGTTACCAAGCAGTGTCGTGCCCAAGGCTCGCGCTCAGACCTGGACTCGCCGGACAACATGGAAACCCCAGAGATTCAGTCGCTGTGAGGCAAGGTTTCCAGGTACTTGGTTACTTAAATTTGCTAAAAGATTTGCGTCAATGTGTCTATAATAACCTTAAGGTTGCACAGGAGTAGCTATAATATCGGTGCGATGCAGTGTCCCAGCATTTCAGTTAGAACTCGACCCACAACTGTCATATCGGCATAATTTTTTTTTTATTCTATTCACGATAAAATTTACTAGGACTTATGTTTTGTCGATTTTCGAAATTGAATATAATATGGTCTTATAAAAAATTGCGAACTTGGTCAATATTTTGAAAATTTACCTTCACTTTAGAGCTTTATAAAAAAATTACAAAAACATTTATGGAAAAAGTACAAAACATAAGTTCTAATTTCAACATTTACCTTCAAAATAAAAAAAAAATTATCAAATCGTGTGTGTAGTTACCGCTAAACTACTGAACTACGAATGCATGTTTTGCCGCTATTTTAGGCCTTTTCAGCCCCAGCAAGTGGCGCACTCTGGCGATACGACTTTTTGAGTGACAGGGGGGTTATTTATGTTCGAAAAAACGATTTCATTGGCCATGAGTAAAATTGTTTAACTAATGCAGAACACCACACAATGCATATGCCTATAAAACGTATTTGTTATAGAACACGGTACGGTAACAGTATAAGACATATTGAGATGTGTGCAAGGTTTTGCTTCAATCAACAGGTTAATATTAATTTTGTTAAGATGAGCCCAATGAGAACACGTACATAGCAAAATCATAATAGGTCATACATATATTCGATGAAAAGCAATGCTAAAATATGGTAGTATGATTTACAATGGCCATCTGTTCATAATTAGATCACGCCGCACACATGATGTGAAAATATAGTTACTTTAAGGAATGCATCGGCAATCTTTGTGAATATGGTTCTAAACAAATTATTACTGTTCAAAGATTCGAATTGAAAATGCCTCGTTTTGGCTCGAGCCCGGATCATTTGGTTCTATAGGAGCGTTTCTTTATTAGTCTGTTGGATGAGCCACGTCACAAACAACTCGTTTTGTTATGCGCAGAGCGCAAGGCAATCTAAAAATGTAAATATTGTTCCGACGTGGTATAATATGTAATTGTTATTATTTAATACAATCCATAAATTAAAAAAGTTCACCCCGACGGGACTCGAACCACGGATCTCCCACATTCCAGGTGAGCGGCTTAACCCCTAGACCACCACAAAACACAATAAAAACTTTTTTAATTTCTGGATTGTATTAAATAATATCAATTACACCTACGGCAGTTGTTTCCCGATTAACCAAATCGAGAAATAATATGTAATGTTTATTTGTAACAAGTCATTTATAATCGATTTAAAGTTCCTGAGTTTTAGCCTTTGATAACGGTAACATAATATAGAAATTGTATCAACTGAGGATAGAACCCCAGTCTTCCGCTGTCTGAGCTGATGCTCCAACCAACTGAGATTTGGATATGGCGTTATTAATTCGGTCTACTAGGTACTTCTATTTTATTATTGGTGTGTGATAGCGTTGATTTAATCAATTATCATAGACAAACAGTGAAAACAGTGCGGGACTGTGTGCATACCCAGAAATAATCAAATCTGTAATAAAGGACTACATCTAGGCTATAAATTAAAATCCGTACACTGTACAAGCAGTATTCGCATTTACTTATTCACTGACCGCATTATTTCTAGATTAAGAAAAGCAATGATCGCTGCGTCACAGATCACAGATAAATCACAGATAAACGCATTGAATCTGATAGTCCCCCCTCCCCTCGACTCGAGCTCAAATCTCGCCGATGAGACTGTCCCAAGGCCGTGCATCGCGCGTTTTTAATCACTCCCGACGTGTGTAAATGACAAATCATTACTTACATTTTTGCGTATTTTCCAATCACTCACAAATTATTAAGTGTTTATAATGTTAGTTGTGTCATGAAATTATACATAGCAAATTCTGTAACAACAACCATAATAAAGACACAACAAACTCTGTCCGTTCTGTAGTTTTTCATTAGAATACATATCTATGCAGCCTAGATTCTAGAAGAAACAGACAAAGACAACGTAAAATATTTGGATCTGAATATGAAAACTCGAAAATACAAATTTTTGACTGCTCTCTTGAACTCATTGAAATGGTGTTCCACTCCACTATACGTCATGCAGTGGCGGGTTGTGCATTGCAGGGCGTTGATTATGTACTATCTTCAAAAGTAGTCCATTCAGATATTATTAGATAAAAATCTCTAAACGAAAATATACATTAAAAAAACGAATTCCGAAACAGAAAATGTGATGCTCCATTTCAGTAAATTTTAACCTAATTTTTTTATGTAATAACGAAACATACAGGCAAACATATGCAAGGTGGCTGTCGAATTGTATAAGTGGATGTGCTTATTTACTACGGAAATTCTGGGATTAATATTTTACTCACTTTGGTTTTACCCCCCCCCTGCCCCGCTCCCCAGGTTCATACGCCTCTGTAATAGTGCGTGCAAATTTATTATGCCGAGCAATATGCAACGATGCGGTCACGGGGCAAAGTAAATTTATGTATTTATAGCGTAGAAGTTTAGATAATAATGACGTAGAATCAATTAAAATAAAGCAACACCCTCCCAATACTTGGTTTTCAAAACACATAAAATGGAGCATCATATAAATAATCTGTGCTTTTTAGAAATCAATCCAGAAATAAAAAAATCCTTCCCAGCGGGTACCGTAACGCGGTCTCCCGATTGCCGGTCGAGTGCTTTACCCCTAAGCTACCGAGACGGTTAACTTCATAACATCCAGGTTGTTGGTACATTGTATAGATCTGAATAGATTTCTGGATTGATTTCTGTAAAATTGATTACACCTTCAGGAGTGTTTCCAATTGAGAAATAAACCCTCGCTCATACCTGCGTTAGGTAATGACATTCTAAATCGTGTTTAGATGGTCAGTTCAAAAGCAGCAGAATCGTCACAGTACTGTTCCTTCTAATTCAGATCTACAATGTACCAACAATCCAGATGTAATGAAGTAAACCGTTACGGTAGCTTAGGGGAAAAGCATTCGACCGGCAATCGGGAGACCCAGGGTTCGATACCCCACTAGGATGGATTTTTTTTATTTGTGTTTACATACATTGTATAGTATAGATCGTTCTTTAGTTTCTATAGTTAAATTGATATAAAACCTTGATTTCAACGACTTCCAGGTAACTTTTTCAGCTTTTTGTTTCAAATTGCACCATATCACTATTACGTGCATGTTAAATTTGAACGTTGTAGAGTGTAGACCTACCCGTCTGGTGTCGAATTAGGGTCTATTAGTTAGTTTATAGTAGCCCGAGTGTTAGCACACACCGCTGCTTGGCTGCGCGGCGCCCTGACGGGCACCTAGATAACACCAGGAAAGTATTTTGAGCGAGTTTCAACTCCCTTTTTTTTACCCAGAAAGAATGTGCATACCCCACTCGATTATGACAGTTTTCTATCATGTATTATGTTTCTTGACAGCTGGGTGATATTTCGAAAACACCCCAACGCTGCTAGTTTTATGAGGTGCCCGAGTGTACTAGTGCTCGGCTTGACTGCGGTTCCCTAACGAGCACCAATAATAATTGTATGTGAACAAACAACGGTCAATCGGTCATTACAAGCTTTCTGCCTAATTGACCCCAACCAATGTTCATTATCTATACTTTTGCATTGTTTTAGTTTGTTTGCGACCTGAACAACCTGTGGTGTGGTTTATCCTTAGTTTCGATTAATTTGATTCATTGTTGTAGTCGAGTGTTGCTATTATAGTAACCTAAACATTCTCGCAATTGACGTATTTTTTTCCCCTTGTGTCCATATCTACTGTCTGTGTCAACTGTCGAGCGGACAATCTGTTTTATTTCCTCCTTCGAGACTATGACTCAGCGGTCTGCGCGGCATACATACGCCAGAGAACTACATCAAAGACATCGCGAATGATTGCGCGGTGTGGGGCAGGGGTGACACCCACTCCATGACCTGCTCAATGGAAGTGCGTAACGTGTGAAGCGATGACTCAATTTGACGAGTGGAGAAGAAAGATTGACTGTTATTTTTTCTGTGTTTAGTGTTTGTATGTTTGTTTGATTCTTTGCTTTTTACCAGTCACGAATCGTGGGGAATCCAAGCGGGGGAGAATTTTGCGATAATTGTTAGATGTGCATATAAATCTATCTATATTATGTGGAAGTTATTAGGGTGTGGGACGAGTTCATAGAATACATGATTATATTATATACTATAGGATTTCACCTATGTTTATCAGTTACATGGTTTGATAATCAAGAAAGATGTATAAAATAAATAAGTTAGCGCGACGTGCGGCGCAACGTGCACTCATGTGTTGATGATTGCATCTGAACTGTTAGTAATATCATTACCAACTTGTGCAAGAATGTCAATAAAAAAACTTATCCAACGATAGCCACACCTAATTGCAAAGAATTATCATTAAAATTAATTACGGGACCTAAGACCACGAGCAATTTTTTGAACATGCTTTTTTTTTAAAGTGGTTTTTATGTAATTTAGAAAAAATGAATAGATGATTTTCAGAATATGATATTTAAGCTGGGATTTTTTTTTTTGGGGGGGGGGGGGCAAGGCACTGGTCTTTATACATAAAATGGTACTTCCGTAACTAACTCAATAATCGTCTACAATTGAATGATAAAATGAAAACTTACAAAGCAATTTAAACATACAACCCTTCGTTCAAATGCAGCTACCAGGTATCTCAGAGTCTTTCAGCAACGTTTTTTACATACATGCCGGTATGGCGGTAACTGGTACCGGGTACCTATTACGGACGTGGGTTTGAATCCACTTAGTTTTAGTCCGGAAGTTGTTATGAATCTTTCTTTTTCTTCATTCACAGCATACAATTGCCATTTTGGTATTTCCTGATAATGTACATGATTATTTTTTTTTTTTTTTACCTTTAATATAATAAATGATTCTGAACAAAATATGGTTTGATGTTATGAACACTCAGCCACCCTACCCTCCTAGAACAGCTAACATTATCTTGATCTAACTCTTTCGACGAGTGAGCCCGAGCCGAGAAGCTGCATGTGTGAACGATCTGGCGCTACGCTGACTGAGACGCGCGCTTCGGAGCTTCTGCAGTACATGGTGTAGTCACAGCCGCACGAGGCAACTGCGACTGTGTATTGGACGGCTCATTTTCGAATATTTTGAGCAACACTTGTAAAGTCCCACCTTCTCCCCCACCCAAGCTTCTCCTTCCACCAACATAGGCCAATATACCGAGGTCCTGTCCCACCTTAAGACTATAGAAGAGTACAGGTAAAGTAGACAATGTATACTAGCTCCAACGAAAGAATGCAGATGTCATCGTCTTAAGTGGTAGTGGTGGGGGTAGAATGAATGCGCGGCAAAAGAAATGTCGTCTGTGTATGAAAGAGAAATATCATTCACCAACACAAGCAAAAATTATTTGTGAAGAGTTCCTCCGTGTCCTAGATCCACGCTGAGCTAGCGTGAATAGAGTTGACAAAGTTGTTATGTTGGGAAAACAATTTCGAGGTATCTGCGTTCTTTTGTTGGAACTGCTATGAATGTTTACCCATTGTGCCCCACAAAATGATTAAATTTGATTAACACAAACTATTTTCTAAAACCACTTAATCTGAATGTTTACCCATTACGTGCCCCACGAAATGATTATATTTAGATAAACACATAAACTATTTTCTAACCCTTCAATCCTTGAAATTATGTTGGATGGAAAAAATTTCAAATGGCATCCTGTGAAAATGAAAGAAACCCCGCTGAGTTGAAAATGTTGTTATCTTGCTGTATAAGCTATTTATCAAAATACATTTTTGGATGAGCGAAGCGAAGATTCCATTTCACTACACTGGAAAAAAAAATCCGGAATGTTTTTTTTTTTTTTTTTTTTTTTTTTTTTTTTATTTTTTTATTTTTGTGTTGAGCGCAATCGGGAAATTTTTTTCTTATAAAAAACGCAATTTTACGATTTTTTTTCGATTTTTTAAAAATTTCTTCGACTTATAACACCTACACGCTTTATCCGATTGTAATGATTTTTTCACAGAACCTTAATTTATGAATTAAGATATTCGTGTGAAATTTGAGCGTAATCGAAAAATTATTTCTCATGAAATCGAAATTTTACGGGTTTTTTTCTTTTTCAAAAAATTCTTTGACTTATAACACTACATGCTTTGTCCGATTGTAATGATTTTTTTACTGAACCTTAATTTCATGAACTTATATATTCGTGTAAAATTTGAGCGCAATCGAATAATTATTTCTTATGAAAATTGCAATTTTACGATTTTTATTTTTGTTAAATTACGATTTATTAAAAAAATTAAGTTAATTTTTATTTTATTTAATTTAATTTAAAAAAAATCTTCGACTTAGTAATAATTTTTTCACAGAACAACAGAAAATCTGCGTAACACATGGCAGCTCAATGCACCAATTACGCTCATCCAACAACGCGGCGGGACTTAAGCGTTTTCCTAGTTTTATAATATGCAATGATTAATTATTATTATAAGTGCACTTCTCATAATCTTTTATATGTGAGCTGTTAAGAAATACACGATAAAACTGTATCCTTTGGATATGAAAGATTGTTTTAATTATTAGACTAAGGAGCTCAGCGACTGAGTTTAACAATTCAAGAAAATCGGTACTTTGGTGATTCTGTGTATGTGTAACAGACATCCGGCACTAGTTTACTGAGAACTGGTAACAAAATCAGCAACATCCATAGCGATTTAAACCTACAAAAAATACGAAATTGAAAATAGGCTGCAAATGTGTAGGATTTAATTTAACGACAATGGTTTTGTTTTAGAAGAAATCGTTTTTTATTTTGTATTGGTCAGGCTGTGAAGGCATGCAGAGACCAAGGTTTATCGAATCTTAAACGCTCAAGGTTCCCCCAAATTCACATGGAAGATTGCGTAAACCTTGCAATATTTACACGTATTCTTACTGGCTATGTTTTCCATGGTACTGTTTGCATTTCAATAATATAATAAATATAAAATAAATAAATAAATAAATGTAGTTTAGTCCTCCTTTGTTCTGCATTTATTAATAAGATTTATTTGTTGTCCTCCTTTGTAAATCAGTTTTTATAACTGAATAGGATAGACGTTAAATAAATAATAAATAAATAAATCATGTTCTAAACTTTTTTAAATACAATCCAGAAATTAATAAACATTTCTCGACAAGGGGTTTGAACCGAGATCTTCCACATTTCGGGTATAACGGCACCTTGGCCAACTAGAATAGGAAATCGACAAGATCGTCGTTAGAGGAATGGGCGAGTCATGTGTTGAGTACGCGGGACATTCGCATTTAAGTTGATTGATTAATATATAGGTATAAATTAGTGTAGGGTTTTGAATTTAGTTGGTGTAATCATCAGTCAATTTCACTTTTCACAATAACCTCTCTGTAAAAGCTTCCCTGCGAGCCAACAGGCCCTTTTTGGGTGCTGATACAAAAATTTTGAAAATTTTTTAAAATTTTCTTAAATAAAAGACAAAAAAAAACTGAGAAGGGGCTTAACTGTAAGGCCAAATTAAACCACTCTAGTTTTATGATAGGTAGGGAGGAAATCCCCATGCTTCTTGATCCAGCCTTAGGTACGGGTAAACAGAAATTTACGGGTAGTCATAATACTCGCTAACTGTCTATCACAACTTTGGCGTTTTTCTAGTATAGTTAAAACAAAAAATGTTGTGAGAGAATGGATATTGTTTAAATTTGATTTATTCAAAAAAAACATTAAACTTGCCAAAATTTTTATTATATATTGTGCAAGGTTAATCTTTTGGTAAAAGAAATCAGTTACATAAAGTATTTGATGGCTGTGGGATGTAAATATGCGCTGCGTTTGGTGCGCAGAAACTTTTCAAAAGTTACAAATGAAAAAAACCCTTATTCTTGATTTACTCTAGGCAATGGCATCAATTTTTAAGGGATGTGCTCCGTTTTAAACCCAAAGAACGTAAAGATCTTTTGACCATCGCTTTGGGACAAATAACCCAGGGTTTGACTTAGAAAGAAGGCCCCTCGGGTACCAAGGCCCACTTTCACCTGCCCTAACAACACGTACACCGCAGCAAGTACGCATGATCACGGCTCCAAGAAGAAGGGGAGTGGAAGGTCATCAGGTGCAGATCAACATTGCAAGGGTTGTTGAGCGTGGTTGCTCCCAAAACCTTTCCCCTCCCGAAACCTGATCACAACTTATAACCTATATACAATATTTATCTCCGAGTGCAGATCACAAATTCGATCACTGATCCCGGTATCGCTTCGTCGTTGAGCACATCAGCAACCCCTTTTGTGTTGGAATTTTTTTCTTTTCCAATTTCCTACGGAACAGACTATCCAAAAGACTGCTAAAAACTTTCCCAACATTAGCACTGTGTTTTAAATTTTTATTATCATTAATTTACTACTTGTCCTCAAATTTTACCATTTTTACAACAAAACCTAATGACAGAAATTTTTTAATTATCGATCATTGGGATCAGATGACTTGGAGATTACGGTTTTGTAAGAAAAGCCCAAGACATTACTTTTTATTGTCTACTGTCAGAAACTACCTTGAAAAATTTGGCATTTTATTATGTTTGTGTTGTATTTAGACACAAAATGAAAGACGAAATTTTTTTCTTTTTATAAACATAACAAAAACAACATTCTCCAGGCGGGACGTCTAAAACCCTACGACCTAGCCACACGGTGTCTGTCTCTGGTCTGCGTTACACTGTATCCGAGGACACCATTTGCCCGCGAGACCCCTTACCCAGGACACGCCCTTGATTTTCGGAAACGCCCTCTGACAGGCCTCTTTGATGGAAAACCCCGTCTCCGCTCCATGGACCGATTCCGACAGCTCTTCAAGCTCGGCAGAATTTGAACGGGGAAAGCCAATATGTCAATATTGACCCCTCCGCCACCAGTTGACTGCCCCGATTAATTACAAAACAATAACAAAAACCAACACTTTTTAAAATAAAACTCAACAACCCCCCCTCACCCTCTTCGTCTTTCCCACAAACAACAATTTTCGTCCTGCCACCCACTAATTCTAAGCCTTACCTGCTTCTACCTAAATACCAAGCATCTCTCCAGCCTCAACGTCAGCATCTCCTTAATTTCCCCCAGGAGTACTTCCCCCCCACCCGGGGATAACTACCCCCCGCCATGGGTCAACTCCCACTTCAGCTCGGTGCAACCACCACCCCAGCTGCTGGCGAAACTACACCTCCAGCCGCGGGGTCCCCCCCCTTCCCCCCGGGTCCACTACGCCCAGCCGCTGGCGTAATACCCCTCCAGCCCCGGGTCCCCCCATTTCGCTTCAGGTGCAATCCCCTTTCCGCCGCAGGCATAATCCCCTTTACCCGTGGGGTCTTCTCCCCCATTTTCGGTGTATTTCCCTTCCAGCCACGGGGGGCTTCCCCCCTCCAGCCCCGGGTTTGATACCCCTCAGCTGCTGAGGTTTCTCTCCCTCCAGCTCCGAGCGTACTCCCCCTCCAGCCCTGGTGGAATACCTCCCCCAGCCCCCCCAGCCCCGACAGTTTCTCCCCTCCAGCCCCCCAGCCCCGGCAGACCCCCCCCTCCTACCCTTCCTCCCCCAAAAGCCCCCCCGGCCCCGGCCCCTCCCCCCCTTCACCCTCCACCCCCCGCAGCCCCTCCCCCTCCACCCAAACCCGTTGGATAATTGATTAGTGTTTTTAAATATCTCTAGGTTTTTTTGAAGGGCTAGTGCGTATTTTTTTCTCGATACATATACAACTGCCCCTTAAAACATTTTGAGTTGTTGTCTAAATGTGGAGTAAAGTATAAAAATAGTGAAACTTTTTTTGGTAACGAATATAAAAGTGTGTTGTGCTGGAATAAAAATTCAAAAAAATGTGTTTTTCAAAGAAATCTTTCTTTTTCCCCCCCCTTTTATTCGGCTTTTTTTTTTATTGTTTTTAAATCCTTGAAAAAAAGGAGTAAAATAGGTTTTCAGTGTTAAATTGCCAAAATATTTTGTTTTTAGTAACATTTAAAAGCCCAAATGTGTTTTTAAAAGTTTCTTTATTTTTTTTAACGAATTCCAAGTGAAAAAACATTTTGCTCTAAGAATATTTGCTTTCGTTATTTGGTGTTATTCCGAAAAAAATTTGTTACAAAAAAATGTTTTTTAAAAATAGCTTCCCCCTTTTTTTTAAAAGCAAAAAATGGTAATTTTTTTAAAAAAAAAAAGTCACAAAAAAAAAAAGAGACATACTATGATTTTTATGAAATTTTGGGTATGCTCGACAAAAATAGCCGCATTATCTTACGTACGTTTTAATGCTATTTCCAATGCTTGCATATTCTTCACTTTGGGGTTTTTTTAAATGCACAGAATTTTTACATGCATTGTTCTTTTTATTATGTTATTGCTATCGGGCAAATAAAACGAACATTTGTTTTCACTGTTTTAAATATCATATTTTTTGAACATAAACCCTTTTTTAAGATCACAACGTCTCCTTCCTGCTGGGCTTCACCTTTAGCTGTAACTGTATAATAGCTCTAACCAAAATGCGGATGCTCAATCAAAAGTGGTAGTGGGGGGGGTAAAATGAATGCACAGTAAAGGGAACCGTCTTTGTGATGAAAAGAAATGGTTCCCCAACACAAGCAAAAATTATCAAAGCTTGACAACGCTGAGCTAGCGTGAATGAGTTAGGCGTTTTTTAGGTTTTGGGAAAAAAAATTTTCGAGCTCCCTACATTCTTTCGTTGAAACCCACTCTAGGTTGAATGTAACCAATCTTGCTGTTGTACAAAATGACCTCCGGGATTTTGGGTTAAAGATTCAACGAACCCTACCAGTGGTTTTTGACCTGTACACTCAAACTACAAAAAAAACAGATGGATTCCAATCTGAGTCCATTTAAGATTCCATTGCTTCTTTGTGTTTTGCTAGACATTTTAGACTTCTTTAAAACACACTCAATTTTTAGTAGATTTATGTAAGGGTTTTTATTACAACGGGATTTTTTAAAAGGGAATTCTTTTTCATTTCCATTTATCTTTTTTATTTTACAAAAATTTTTTTCAACAGGAAGTGCCTAAATATCCCCCTAATCAATTTGAGGTGATACTATTATGATCCATTTTTCGTTCCCCATAATTTTTGTATAACAGAATCGTATTTTTGATATGAATGCTCATTTACTTTGACTGGTAAAGCCAACTTATGAACTTTCCCCCTTGTGAGGTAATTTTCAGAAAAGCCTGTAGTAATTTTTCAAATAAAATTTTTAAATTCAAGTAATTGAATCTAGTTGACTAAAAATTCTTATATTGGGTACGCCTTTGAGAAGTTATAGTGGGTAAGGGAACGGGCCTATAGTGTGCACGGTGGCGGCGAGGCAAAAAACACGAGGGCCCTGGGATCACGTTTAAAGCTCGGGAGTCGTTTTTTAAACAGTGCTTTAAAAAAAGTTGATATGAAAACCCCCCAAAAGTGCATTTTGATATTTATTTGTCAATTTTTTTCCGACACCCCCGGGTACCTTTCGGCCGGGGAATTCGTTTTAGCAAAAACAAAAAAAAATAGACCACAATTTTTCCCCCAAATCACGCGGTCGGCGGACCCGTTATGTTTGCCTCAGGTGGGGTGACATTTGCCCCTTTCCCCAAAATTTTCTGCTTAAGGGGACAGCCCTAAGGTTTCACTTCAACGAGCGGACTGCGAGTCTCACCTGATGACAAGGCTCATTGACACTCACCAAACCGCCAGGTGGCTATCCCCCACTCTGTACCTCACATACAGTATGATCAACATACAAACATTTCCACTAGCCATAACTCGCGCAAAATGACGCGCCCTTGTGCTCGGTTTTTAGATGTTGGACCCCCAGTCTGCCACACACTTGAGCGTTTTGCACGCTAACACTTTACTCCCACAATGTTTGCCCCCCATGGTAAATCAGTTTTTAATGAAAAGGATAGTCGTTAAAAAAAAAATGCAAATTTAAAAAAAAATAAATAAATAAATTTAGATTCTGACAAAAAGAGGGATGACTTAGCATGTCCAAACCCCTTTACTGCCGACCTGTCCATGACATGAGACTGGTAAAATTAATAACAACACAATCTGAAAGTTGGGAATTCCTACACTGTGTGCAAGGGCAGGGAATGAAAGAGAGAGGTTTATCTATTCGATTTCTAATTTTTATAATTAATAAAAAGTAAGGTAATCCAAAAGTTTGTATTTGGGACATTTAATGATGGGAAAATTTTAACCCGTGTAAATTCCTTTTAAGTTTGTGTCGTTGCTAATTTAGTATTGTGTGCAAAAATGATAAATTTCCCTAATAAAAAATTTTCACATAGCATTGAAAATTTTTTCTCCCAATGATAAGAGGGGGGAAAAACAACATGGAGGAAAATCAAACTTTTTGTCACTTGGATTGCCCGCCCAAAAAAAGGGAAAGGAAAAATCCAATATTTTTGGGGTTTTTTGAAAAACGCGAAGTTTTTCTCAGAATATCCCCCGAAAACATTCCCCAATTTTTGTTTAAAAATTTAATTTTGGGGTTTGCCAAAAACGTTTCAAATACCCTGAGCCTACAATTTCCCCACGCAAAGGGAACAATGCGATCTTAGGAAAAGTTGTCACAGCTTCCATTTTCATTGGTTTAGTTACCAGCGCAAACACTAGAAACACTGCAAGCTAGACAAATCCCGGCCTTTTAGATTAGCGCTTTCTTTTTTAAAAACAAACCTACTGGATAATGTACTTTTCCTTTTTCGATCTTTTTGGACATGATTGTACAGTGCTGTGGTGTTTTCAAAAACCAGACAAACTAAACAAACACAAATGCGTATCTGGATCACTTTGAGTCGCGGATAGTCAGGCGCATAGGGGAATCTTTTTTGAGTGGGGGGAATACAAATCTTTGCTGAGGAAAAAGGGGGCCAAACACGGGAAGGTAAGGGTGGCAAAAAGGCCCCCAAAATACAGCGCTGCAGTGGATTTTTTTTTTTAATATCGGGTGTTTTTGAGTGGTTTTGGTACGTTCTGAAAAAAAAATGGGATGAATTTTTAACATTTTTTTTTTCAGTAAAAAGTAAAAAAAAACTATCAAAAAAGAAGGAATATGACGAATACAAGATAGACCTGTTACAACCATTGACTTAGAACACGTCCCACAATAAGGGGGAAAATTTTCGAAAATTGATCAGAATGGAATTCTTTTCACTAGTTTGTCACCTGGCTATTAACGGGTTACTGAATTTCTGTATTCAAAAGTGGGGGGCGGGGTGGGAAATTTCCCCCCCAATCCCCACCCCCTTTCCCAAAAGCGCCTAGGATAAAAATATGCCTTCCTAGTTGCTGTATGAATCTAGATGACGATGACCTTTTAGACAAGCCCAAAATCGCAAAAAACCTACAAAATATCGTTTTGTTTTCCACTTCAGTATGTAAAAATAAATTTTCAAGACGTCAAGGTTTTTTACAAATAAATAAAGCCCAAAAGTAAACCAGAATTAGAATCGATTATTATTCTGTATCCATCCCATAGAAACGTAAAAATCCTGCTGACCAGGTCAAGGGTACAATCGTTATTTTTTTTATTTATTTACTCTAAACATAAAAGACATCATAATTTGTTTCTATTTATTAATAGATTATTTTTAATTTAATTTTTTGTTTTTTATTTTAAATAGGAAACGCTCATTTGGGGCGCGTTGTTGAGCGAGCACGGTACGTGCCCCAAACGACCCGAACGACTTCCCATAATGTTACATACCAATAAGTCTTTAAGGGCTGACCGATTAGCTGAAAATTTTTTAAAAAAAGGAGAGAATGGAAAAATCCCCCCCCATTAGAGGACCTTCATCATTTCTTTGGGGGAAAACTTTTTATCTTGATTTTTCTGGTGGCAGACATAGGGCCAGAATTCTTGTGCGACTTTTTGTTCCATGGTAACTTACTTTTTTTAAATTAAATTTTTATCTACACTACTTATGGTCAAAAAAAATAACTATTCGTGACCGGACGGACATTCTAAATGTTTAGCTACCTCGATTTTGTCGCCCTTTAGTTTAAAAAAAAAAAAATTTAAAATTTAAATTAATGTAACTTTAAAATTTTTTGAACGATTTTGCCAAAAAACAAGGGATTCAATCGGGGAAAGAAACTTGCAGATGGTCAAAATTTCACTCGATCCGAGCCCCCCGTTTGACCGCTATTTATGAGCCAAAAAAACTGTGCAACTTTCGTTTCCATGGGAACGGGACTTTGTTAAATGTAATTTTTCCCTCTACATTTCTTACGGATCAAAAAAAAATAACATTCGTATCGGCGGACATTCTAAATGTTGGCCCCCTCAGATTTTGTCGCCGTTTTGTTTTAAAAAAAAAATTTCGATTAAATTTAATGAACTTTTTTTAAATTTTTTAACGATTTTGCCACAAAATTAAGCAACCCCCCTAGGGGTATGACATGTGTGCAAAAAATTTCAGGTCGATCAGGAAAAGGTGCGACCTGTATCGAAGCAGTAACAGAAAAAAAACAAAAAAAAAAAAAAAACAAAAAAAAAAAAAAAAGACATCGGCCCTAAGAATCAAGGGAGGGGGGGGGGGGGCCTCGTACGCTGCTCAAAATTTTGGGTGCTCCGACTCTGCTAGTACTTTTTAAAATAAAATTTTGTTTATAAACAAAAGGGTAAAAGCTCTTTTGTTGTTTCCCCCAGAAATAAAAAAATTTCCCATCCAACTAAAGCAAAAATTTTATAAAATGACTTTTTTACGGATGTTTATAATAGAGTGATTTTTTTAACAATGTTAATAACTAGCAAGCTACCATTTAAAGGGGGTAATTTAATGTTCATGGGCACAAAGCCTATTTGTATTTTTTTAGTACAAATGGGAAAGGGTAATTTTAAATTTTTAAAAACTATTCACTAATTTTTTAAATTTTTATAAATTTATTATTTTCATTTTTTTTTTTTGGTTTTTGTATAAAACCCCAATAACAAATCCTTTATTGAACAAATATTTTTAGATGTAAAAAATAATCAAACAAACAAACCAAATAAAATTCTCGTAGGGGGGTTATATTATCGCAACACGAACCCCCCACTTACTCATAAGTTAGGAGACGATACCACAACAATCCTGACTAAAGAATGTTTAATGTTTTTCTTCGGTCAAAAGTGGTTGCAAAATTTGGGTACCTTGAACTATCCATACTCCCGACAAGTATTTAAATGTTATTTTACGTGAATCCTTTTTTGTTATAAAAACAAATTTACATAGGACAACCATATAAAACAAAGGACATGAATAAATCACATATTTGTCGGTCCGACATTCTATTTGGGACCTAAAAATAATAATCATGGCCAAAACCAACATTTTTCTCTATATTTATTGGCAACGACGCCGACTGGTATTACGTTTCATTTAATTTTAAGTGCTATTTGGATATTGAGAGAATTGGGAATGGTTAAAATTGATTTGTATGATTGAGCTTGGTCGGCTTTAAATTTATTGTCCCCAACTGAAAATCAGTTTTGTGACTGAGTGTGTAGACTTAAAATACGATTTTATTTATTTTATTTAATATTTGCAGGTGGGCCTCTTGCCGACAACCCAAACTATGCCTGGGATGTGGGTCGCCTCGTGTGGGGAACTTTCTGTGCCATGTTGCAGAAGTTTGGGAAGGGACTGTACGACTATCCCGGGAGTTCCTGCACCCTGACTGGGAAGAAGCTGCCCTACATCTGCTGGAAGTCTTCGCCCTAGATACCAGAGAGTGGAGTGATGCCAGTAGGTAGTAAGGCACTGGGGAGTCAAGGATGTGGGTCGACCAGTGTGGGGAACAACCTGTGCGGTGTTGCAGAAGTTCAGGAAGGGACTGTACGACTATCCCGGGAGATCCTGCACCCTGACTGGGAAGAAGCTGCCCTACATCTGCTGGAAGTCTTCGCCCTAGATACCAGAGAGTGGAGTGATGCCAGTAGGTAGTAAGGCACTGGGGAGTCAAGGATGTGGGTCGACCAGTGTGGGGAACAACCTGTGCGGTGTTGCAGAAGTTCAGGAAGGGACTGTACGACTATTTTGGGAGTTCCTGCACCCTGACTGGGAAGAAGCTGCCCTACATCTGCTGGAAGTCTTTGCCCTAGATACCAGAGAGTGGAGTGATGCCAGTAGGTAGTAAGGCACTGGGGAGTCTTCGCCCTAGATACCAGAGAGTGGAGTGATGCCAGTAGGTAGTAAGGCACTGGGGAGTCTTCCGCCCTAGATACCAGAGAGTGGAGTGATGCCAGTAGGTAGTAAGGCACTGGGGAGTCAAGGATGTGGGTCGCCCAGTGTGGGGGAACAACCTGTGCGGTGTTGCAGAAGTTCGGGAAGGGACTGAACAACTATCCCGGTAGTTCCTGCACCCTGACTGGGAAGAAGCTGCCCTACATCTGCTGGTTGTCATCCCCCTAGATACCAGAGAGAGGAGTGATGCCAGTAGGTAGTAAGCACTGGGATCAAGAATGTGGGTCGACCAGTGCGGGGAACAACCTGTGTGGTGTTGCAGAAGTTTGAGACGGGACTGTACAACTATCTCGGTAGTTCCTGCACCCTGCCTGGGAAGAAGCTGCCTGCATCTGCTGGAAGTGTTCGCCCTAGAATAGCAAGAGTGGAGTGATGCCAGTAGGTAGTAAGGCACTGGGAGTCAAGGATGTGGGTCGCCAGTGTGGGGAACATCCTGTGCAGTGTTTGCAGAAGTTCAGGAAGGGATTGTACGACTATTCCGGGAGTTCCTGCACCCTGACTGGGAAGAAGCTGCCCTGCATCTGCTGAAGTGTTTGCCCTAGATAGCAGAGAGTGGAGTGATGCCAGTAGGTAGTAAGGCACTGGGGAGTCAAGGATGTGGGTCGCCCAGTGTGGGGAACAACCTGTGCGGTGTTGCAGAAGTTCGGGAAGGGACTGTACGACTATCCCGGGAGTTCCTGCTCCCTGACTGGGAAGAAGCTGCCCTACATCTGCTGGAAGTCTTCCCCCTAGATACCAGAGAGTGGAGTGATGCCAGTAGGTAGTAAGGCACTGGGGAGTCAAGGATGTGGGTCGCCCAGTGTGGGGAACAACCTGTGCAGTGTTGCAGAAGTTCTGGAAGGGACTGTACGACTATCCCGGGAGTTCCTGCACCCTGACTGGGAAGAAGCTGCCCTACATCTGCTGGAAGTCTTCGCCCTAGATACCAGAGAGTGGAGTGATGCCAGTAGGTAGTAAGGCACTGGGGAGTCAAGGATGTGGGTCGCCCAGTGTGGGGAACAACCTGTGCGGTGTTGCAGAAGTTCGGGAAGGGACTGTACGACTATCCCGGGAGTTCCTGCTCCCTGACTGGGAAGAAGCTGCCCTACATCTGCAGGAAGTCTTCCCCCTAGATACCAGAGAGTGGAGTGATGCCAGTAGGTAGTAAGGCACTGGGAGTCAAGGATGTGGGTCGACTAGTGTGGGGAACAACCTGTGCCGTGTTGCAGAAGTTTGGGAAGGGACTGTACGACTATTCCGGGAGTTCCTGCAACCCTGACTGGGAAGAAGCTGCCCTACATCTGCAGGAAGTCTTCGCCCTAGATACCAGAGAGTGGAGTGATGCCCACAATAGACAAGACAGATACTTGTAACGACATACTGCTTAACTCTGCTTTTATTGACTACACCTTCAGGATATCCCTAAAATTTCCTCTTTTTATCCAGAAATTTGGTAAAACCATTGGATTGTCCAGAATAAAAACAAATGATTATTAAATATGTATAACTCTCCTTTGTATACGGACTAAACAGTCAACATTTTTAAAATGAACAAATAAAGTGTGATTAACTAATTTGATTGTTTTTTATGTGTGTTAGGCTATTATGGCCACGTGAAAGTCATTAGAATTTGTAAAGTAATATGTGCAAAAACAGTTCTCAGAGGATATTTTGAAGTTCAAGGTAAGACTTTTTCCTCGGATCCTGCCCTGGGCCTGGATCCACAGAGAGGAGATTCAGATTTTGGTGGTTTCTCAATTCTCCCGCACGTCATGATGTAAACTGTGGATTCCACCAATCACAGAAAAATTTATCACAAATTTGATCTCTACCGGGCAAACATTAGTGATTTTGATGAAATTGGAGGGGAACTTTGAAATCTCTGAACTAAGACCTGACACGTTTTTGTGTACAATCGAAGAAATATTCCCATGAATATCGTACTTTTCCGATTTTTTTCCGTTTTTTTGTGCTATATATTTTCGTGACATTTGGGCCGATTCTGATCAAACGAGTGGAACTACAACGTTCATATTTTACATGGACATTTAGGTTATGGTGATTTTGTGCCTTTTGAAAGATAAAGTTGACAACGTAAGTCAGAATTTATAGAAATAAAGGTTTTTATGTGAGTTTTTTTAGGTGTATAATAACAATTAACAAGTAATAATAGAAACTTGACAACATTCACCTACATGCGTTCAAAAAGCACTTGGCAAATGTAAAGAGATCCCTTGCAAACTAAAAATTTAAAAAATGCTCATCCATCTACGCGACTAAAAAAGGCGTTCGCGAAGCGGCCTAGTTATAAAAAATGTGTAGTTAAATGTGGCATTGAGTCTTATTTTTCATTGTATAACAGTAATTAAATAATTTAAAGTGTAATCCTATACATGCGTTCAAAAAGCACTTGCAAATGTAAAGAGATCCCTCGCAAACTAAAAAAAATTGAAAAATGCTCATCCATCTACGCGTCTAAAAAAAGCGTTCGTGAAGCGGACTAGTAATAAAAAAATGTGTAGTTAAATGTGGCATTGAGTCTATTTTTCATTGTATAACATTAATTAAATAATTTAAAGTGTATCCTATTCAGTTATAACACTGATTAATAAGGAGGACAAGGGATAAAACGAATCACATAAAATAATGAACTGTTGTTAAACAACGTTTGATATGTAATATTACAACAACATTGTGAAGTAAAATAACCATTTTGATAACATATCTAAATTGGATATTAACAATATTAAAGTGATATAAATGAAAATGAACCAAATAGAAAAAAGAAAACAGAAAAGAAAAGGAAAATGGAAAAGAAATAGGGATGCAGCGTTTCATATTGCTGCATAAGTAGAATTGTAAGCTGCACCTTTAAAGCAAAATAAACCGTAAACCGATATCGTCAACCAAATAATCTTAACCAAACTGTGAAAACCGTAACAAGGGAATGTGTGGAAAAGATTGTAACGTAGCATGGCATTCCGATGAAGTTAGTCACAGACCAGGGAACTCAGTTTGTATCATCTCTCATGCACAAGACCTGTCGTTTACTAGGAGTAAAAACTATTGAAACAACACAACTCCCCCCTCAACCAAATGGCAAGCTAGAGAGGTTGCATAAGACTAGCTGAAATGATTGCTCGTATTTGTTGTTGGGTGTATATACCGTTTGCTAGGAGCAAATCAGTATAAATATAATATATGAATCCCTTTGTCCAAACTATCCTGGAACCTGTCTAGAATCATAACTTATCCAGCCATCTTCCTTACAATATTCGTGATCTTTTTAAATGCTAATACCCACAAAATTTTGATAGGCCTCATCTACGACTGAAGGGCTGTCCATTTTACACTTAGGAAACGCCAAAGTCGTTGTTTAAACGAGTGAGTGAGCGCATGTGTAATAGTGTTCGAAACGTACTAGCGTAAACATTAACAAATTTCCAAGAAAAAAACCAATTCAACTAATTTTTATTTCCCATTAAACACCCCTCAAAAAATATGTGGGTGTAAAATATAAAAAAAGTTAAACTATGGGCATCGAACCCCATTCCTCTGTGCGGTAGGCTAAATGCTTACCACTTAGCCATGCCAACCAGGTAGGCCTAGATCTCGTCCCGCTAGCTGCTACTAAACAAATGCTATCGATATTTTAAAAAAATTACATTTTTATTTATTGTATGCTTAAATTGCAATGGATCTAGCTGATTTTGTTAACAGTTCTCAGTAAACTCGTACCAGATGTCTGTTTAAAATTTCAGCGCAATCTGTTCAGCGGTTCGGCTGATTTTCAACGTACAGACAGACAGACACACAGAATCACAGAAGAGTTGAATGGAGACACTCAGTCACTCCACTCCCTCGTTTAATTATTGACAATAATGCAAAAAACATCATTGACTTTGGACGTTTCCAAATACAAACAAACAATAGCTATTTGCTTATTGCCAAATGTCCCCACGGGAACACAAACGTCGGTTCAACGTAGTATTTTGGTCGGAAAGGTCGGACAGTGGTCATTCGTTTTTCAACTTAATTCCACGTGGCCAAACGTTGTTTTTTGGTCGGAAACCATCGGTTGGTTTTAAGACGTTTTTCGACGTTGGCTTACCGTCGGTTTGAGGTGTACACACGACCATTTACGGCTGGTTGGTTTATGGTCGGATGCCGACGTCGTTTAAAGGTTGGGATTTGTGTGCGTGCCGACATATTATCAACAGTTGGTTTTTAGACATTATCCGACGTTGGCTCGACGTTTGATTTAGCTGCACATACCCAATGTCGAAGTGTTGGTTTACCGACGGACGCCAACGTCGGTTTAGAGATTGGAATTGTTTGTGTCTGCCAGATGTGAGCGCTTAGTTTAGAGACATTTGCCGACATTGATCTCAGTGTTTTGCGTTGCTAACTTTGGGTTATTTTGATCTTCATTTAAAGTTTCACTGGGTTGTTGTATGTATTGTTGTTTTCTCGCGACAGAAAAGGGCGAATCTCTCTTAAAAAATCAAACCTTTTTGCAAGGACAGGTATGAAAGAGGAAACTATAGCTGAAATATTATCTAGGATGCAGTGGTAATAATAGTGTACTTTCAAACCTCGATCATTCTGCGTTGTGGTGGAAAATTGCTTGACCATTGCCCTATTGTTATCATGCAATTCTATTTTAAAAATGCTTGATGCAGTTGTTTTGTGTAAATTGTCATACCGATACTAGCACTAAAGAAACGTATTTTCTTCACTTACATATAGTAAAAATACAAGTCATTACTTTTTTAATATGAATTTGGGGATTGTTGGAATTAAATAATATTACAAATCGTCGTCATCATCCATTAAAATTTTTTGTTACTGTTTTTCTCGTTTGTATTTTAGATTGTGTGTTATGCATTACGAAATGGTATGTTTTTGACTATGCATGTCTCTAGTAGTGAACGGGCGATTATTTTGGTAATTTCAACAACAAAATGTAACAAAGTACACAAATATACACAAAATAGCAGTGTAATTTATCGAATTTCGAAATAGTTACATTACAACAACAATGTTATAAGGCAACAATTTCTAAAACCATCATATTTCAATAGCATAATATTTTTTAATGTGTAATTAAAATATAAATTAAAATTAATCAAATTGTCTTATACGAGTAAAGTATAATATGCAACTAGTTCTCTTTGAATTCTAGTTGTGCTTCACGAGGTTATAGTGTGTTGTGACTACCTATTTTTTCGTTTAAAGGTTAATAATTGATTTATGAAGAAATTGATGTGGCGATATCAACAGTAAACTATTAATATCCTTTCGAATAACTTAAGAATACATCAAAGTATTATTATAATACTATTCACCGGTACTAGTTCATTAGAATACATTTAACAGAGTGAGATTCGTATAGATAAACCAAGTTCACGGGTCACACCAACAAATAAAATATATCGCACTAAAAGATTTCGGTTGTACATTATATTGTCGCAATCGCTTACCAATATGCTAACCAACATGCTCCTAGCTCGTGTTTATTATTGCGCTGAATCATAAGGACTTCTCTCTGACCACGTTATTACCTGATATTTATCGTTTAGATAAAATCAATATTTATAAAAGTTACGACATGAAAAAATAAGCCACAACGTGAGCAAGCTGCCAAGCTAATTGCCAATCAGCCAATAATGTAATGAATAGTCAAATAACTGTTTTTTATGATAGTATTCCTTGAAGAAGCATTTGATTTTCATTTGTTTCTTGCGTATTCACAATAAACATTTATGTAGGCTACATATTATTAAATAATAAAATATATATTTGTTAAAAATACCTTAAAATAATATAAATTTTATTATTTCATATGTACACAAATTTGTCTTGTGAATAAAAGAAACAAATTTCGACTTTGTAAAGAATATTTCAACGGGTATTTGATTTAACACGAGATGGTGACAATTGCTGAGCGCCCGAGCAACCTAGCCAGGTACTGTAATAGACGCTTCGCTAAGCGTCTATAAGGCAATGTTGTTTAGCTAATCGTGACGTCGCTTGCAACTTGCGCGTGAAAAGTGTACGTTAAACTTTGTACCTCAATAGAATTGAAAATATTTTCGTGGGACTGGTTTGAATGACGGCAACAGTGTTATAAAGGATTTTCTATTTACTCCGTACACACGCGCCCATATTTGATTATTTTTGGTCATGTTTGTACTTTTTATTTTACAAAGAATAATTTGTATAAACCTCCCCCGCATACGCGTAACACAACAATATTTTATTTATTAAGTAGTGTAATGAAAATATATATAGGCGCATCACATTCACAACAGTATATAGCTGCCTGTCAAAAGTATTGTGCCGACGTTACCGTTGCTTTACGCTTCAACTTCATACAAGTTATCCTCTATGACTCGGATGATTGGGTATCAATGATTGATGATGGGTACTTCAATGTCCTAAGGCATTTAACCGGGTAGGTAGAGAGATAAGTGGAATAAAATAATAAGTTTCAGTGAAATATCTAGATGTAGTAGTTCAATCTTTGACCAATGGTATAATAATTATAATCAATAGCGTTCTCCTCAAACCCGCCTTGTTTATATCTTGATAAATATCCAGGAATATCCATTATCCACCCATGGCTTTCGAAGTTGGCCTACATATTATATATTTCAGAACTCCAGTCACCAGTTTTCTTGGTTACACAGCCGTATTGATAGGCCTGTCATGTCCTCTTCTCCTTCAACTTCTAACTTCAATTATACATAACTGATAAGCCTACTAAAAATATATTTAATTCAAATTCAAAATGCGTTTTATTTCTTTAGCAACATACTTGGCATAATTGCCGTACAAGTCTTGAAAAACGCTTAGTTATTTTAACAATTTAAATAGTAATACAAATTAATTAATAAATAGTACTGAAACAATATGACACCTAATTAGAAATAAATACAATAATTAATTAGAAGTAGATTAGAAGTAATGTTGACAAATGTAACGTTAGCATAGGTGATTTTTACTATAATCACAATTGCAATGATTGCCTTCATGAAATTCTTGTGTACTGTAAAATGCATTATACTCCCTGATTTGCTGTTCCTGATTTTTGGCAAACCTCATATTCGTTTGAGTGGGATCGTCTAATAAATCAGTTTTTTTCTTTTCGTTTTTCTTTTTTAATGTTTTTTTCTTTTTCTTTTCTTGTCTTTTCTTTTCTTTTCTTTTCTTTTCATTCTCCACCCTTTTTATATTTGATTCATTCATTAAATGCATATAATATCATTCAATTTGTTACCAAAATTCTTGTGTTAAATGCATTGTTGTTATAATGCTACTATTTCAAATATTTACGAAAATGTAATTTATTGTTGTTTCTGCATCTATGTAATTAGATTTATTTAGTTGTCCTCCTTTGTAAATCAGTTTTTATAACTGAATAGGATAGACGTTAAATAAATAATAATAAATAATAATAATAATAATAATAATAATAATAATAATAATGATAAATTAAATACTTTTTTATGTTTAATTTGAATTTATCTCTGCTTATGTCAAGGTGTTTTAATTTATCGGGTAGACTGTTATAAAGTATCACTCCAGCCCTGTTTGACAAATTAAGTCTATGTTGAGTTTGATATAAATTAGTGTTAGATTTTGTATTGAGGTTATGTATAAAATTGTTTTGGGTAAAATAAGAAGGATTATCTTTGACAAACGTAAGAACTTCGAGAATGTATAAACAAGGTACCTACAGTTCAAATGTTTAACTGTACAAACAGTTTTCTACAAGATGATCTGTAGCTTTTCCTACCTAGAATTCTGACGGCTTTTTTGACATATATTTCTTTAGCAAATGTAGACCCACCCCAAACTAATATACCATAATTAATTATTATAATAAATAATTAATAATAAATAATAAATAATAATTATTTATTATCACAGTGATTGATTGCATTTTACACTTAACCAAATGCGGAATGCAGGTTTATTATCTATCAATTTCCATCATCTTCTTGTTGTATTTAATGCATTCTGACTTTGGGTTCCACCCCCTAATGCAACGAAAGCGCCGTGAACGCGGCACCATCACATGCATGGGTGTTCTGCAGGTTGCCGGTATTTTCGTTAGGCGACCGCGATTCCACGAACTAAACCATGGATAAAGATTGTGTGAAGAATTGCTGCATAGACCTAAACTGGCAAACCTCAGGTTTGACAGGTTTGAAACCTGTCATGAAGGGCAGGTGAACTAAAATGGACCGTATAAATATCTACCCACAGCTGCTTTTTCTCAAAATTCTCAATTTAACTCGTGTTCTGCCGTATTGTAATCGAGTATATCGTCGCAGGGTTGTACTTGAAGAAAATGGTAGTTCTCACTTCTCACAAAGACAAAAACAAACCACAAGGATACTCAAAAACTATTATAAAGCCCCGGGATATAAATTAAATCGTACCGGTTTGGTAGTGTACCGGTACGGATTAAATCGTGTTCCAGTCCGAAGTCATACACTCATCATTGTTTTTTCTACTTCTTTTAAATACGTAAATACATCAATTGAATTTCTATTATACCGAATAAGTAACACAACTTATTTTCAGTATGGTACTTAAATAACCAACCTTGTCGGCGCCGACGCCATCGAAGAGCGAACAATGTCCAACCAGAGACCGGTGTTTTAAATAGTAGACACGTTAATTAATGCGACACTATATGTTCATTAAAAGAAAAATATTTGGACTAAACACTGTTCTTAGGTATATATTTTAATAGTAAATTTCAACTCTATTCAAGAGCCTTCCTCAAACTAAATGTTGAACAAAATAAATGTTTCAAAATTCAAATTTAAAAATACATAAGTAAATAAATTATATACAAACCGACCATGAAACCATATTTGACAACAAAATATGATTGAAGTTAAAATAAAACATTGCGGAAATAAAATATGTACTAACATCAGAACGTAGGTGAAGCTGAAGGCCAGAACAATCAAGACATATTCATCAAATCGTCAAAACCTCCTATTAAAGACAACAATGCATTGGGCGTTATACATTAGGACAAACATAATACATATTATTCATGATTATATTTTGAATGTTCTAGCCATCACCAATTATTATGTCCTGATGTACGGTAGGCCAATTAAATCATATTTTATGTTTACAATAAATTTTGTTGGCAAATATAATTTCATGGTCTTTTTCCATTTTCTATTTTTTGAGTAGTTAAAAGTTTCTTTTGTTCAACATTTAGTTTGAGAAAGAGTCTGGAAAAGAGTTGAAATATTACTATTAAATATATCCAAGAACAGCGAATATTTTCACCAAATTACCTGTTATATTAGTTGTCCTATTCAAAATGTAACATGGTTATAATGATTTTGTGTAATAGCTAATCATAATCATAATCATAATCAAACGACCAAGAACGGTGTGATGTAGTAACCTCAGAAGTGTTATATTTTATTATGTGAATATTAATTTTGAATAGTTCTGTTATGGTGCTGGTCATTACATAAAATGCGTAGTGAATGATATTCAAGTACAAAATAGCAATATTATTATTTAAACAAGCATCTATAGAAAATAAAATATTTATTGCCCAACACTGATCAACAACACTGAACTGATTATTCTACAGACACCGAACTAGCATTTACCATTCTAAAACAAGCCACCGGCCGACCTAGAATATGCATTTCATTTCCCATTTAATATTCATGTTATAAGTTCACTAGTTTTGTCACTTCTAAGGTGTCTGAGCGGGGCCGACGAAACGTGGTTTATACTCAGCCCTGTAGATCGTACAGAGACGCGAGTCTAAGCACTGCAAAAAGGCGGTGCTTGTAGTTGGCGACTCGGCCGTACGGCGGGTTTGCCCGTCGCGCAGGCGTTCGTAGAATGTAATCCAACCCCCCAACTCGACGGACGTCCTTCGCGCGGGTCGCTGGCTGCAAGCCATATCTTCTCCCGCAGTGCTGCAAACCTGGGACCCGGCAGCGGCTTCGTTAGTATGTCCGCACGCATGTCTTCCGTGGGCAGTATTCCAGGCGGACGGTGCCTTGGTCTACGACGTCTCGGATATAGTGTATCTGAGATCTATATGTTTCACTCGGTTGCCTATTTTCTCAGACGTGGCTAGGTTAATGCACCCCTGGTTGTCCTCGTGCAGTACCGTTGGGTCTTCCTGGGCATGTCCTAGGTCGCTTAGGAGCTGTCGGAGCCATGTAGCCTCTTGGCAAGCTAGAGTGGTGGCCGCATACTCTGCTTCGGTTGAGGAGAGGGCTACGCAGTTTTGGTTTTCTGCTCAACCAGGATATTGTATTGCTTCCTAGTTGAAATATGTAACCGCTCCTCGATTTTCTGTCCATTTGGTCACCTCCCCAGTCTGCGTCGGTGAATCCTGAGAGAACAGTGCCCCCTGAAGCGCTGATCCTTAGTGGGAGAGCGGCGGTTTCCTTTTAGGTAGCGTACACTCTCTTTACCGCCGTCCCGTCCATGGCCCGGGATTTCGAGTTTTTCCTTTT
>JAMZAV010004477.1:0-53436 GCA_024449915.1 Sweltsa coloradensis
ACCCCGGTCACTTAGCCCATCCGAGACGGTCGAGAGAACGAAGGCCGTTACACTAGCTCTCGAACCCTCCATATGCTCTAGCCAGCGCTATACGTGTGTTTCAGTGCAGTGTGTTCATGGTGTGTTTACCACTCTACCCCTGACCACGCCCGAGGTCGCTTAACATCGGTGTTCGAGTGGGAACCGGCTTAGCAACCGCGGCTAAACCGCTAAACGACAGATCCGTTCACAATACAAAATTAAGGGAAACGGCGAGTTTCTCACAACGACGAGATTTTAAGTTGTCATTTTCTTTGACAACGAAATCCACCAAAAAAGATAACTACAAGTGCGATTTTTTAGAAGTTTTACTTGTATGCTACTCAAAATCTCTAAAGGTCTAGTATTACAGATTGTAAAGCTCCCCTGTAGGCATTTATATAACAAGAAGAGAGGTTATTAATGTTAAACGAAATCAAAATAAAAAGGAATATTATTTGTGCCAGAGTGTAATTAAGATGGTAAACAAACAATAAAACACCCAGATAGTGAAATGAAAAGAAGAAGTGCGTGAGAGACAGGCTAGGACCTTTGAGATCACATATTTACTTAATAATGTGAAGGCAATTAAGATGAAAACAATTAAATAACAACATGAATGAAATAACAGAAAGACAAAGACATTTAGAGAGAAAGAAATAGAGAGAGAAAAATAATTGGGAGGTGTGAAATACACAGTGGTGTCTGAGGACAGAATATATTTATAGTACTATGAAAAGATAATATTATTTTTGTTTGTTTTGTTTAAAACGAAAACCATCAAGAAATGATATAAGATGACAGCAATGCACTTAAATGCAAAAACATTGAATAAGAGAGAAATTCAGTGGAATAGAGAGAGAGAATTATTGGTAGGGAGGTGTCTATGGAAAGGATTTCTATGATAATGTGTAGATAACAAAAACAATTCACTAAAATGCAGAACAAAGAAAAGAAAGACTGTGTGAGAGAGAGATTTGACTTGTCTTTATTGATGGGGATTAAGGCTTGTTAGGCCTTCTCTTCCATCCTAAAATATTGATCAATTGAATATACATAACAGGTGATGTTATCTTAGATTATACTAATTACGCAAGTGTGGGTACAAGTAGTAAACTAAACGATTTTTTTCTGCGAGATAGAGCGAGAAAGAGAGAGAGAGATGGACGACACCTAACGAAACCAAGTTTACTTTATAAAGTGGTAAGATTTATGTGACTCCCCTAAATCCCCATCGCATCGCGTCCCTTATCTTCGATTGGCCGCTCAAGCCAACCAATCGCTGCCCTCGGCTTGAGATACAAGCTCATTGTTGTTTCACGCGTGGCTTGGCTAAAGATAATACCAAGAGCTTTGGAACGCGTCCGAGACTAAGTGGGTCATCCGGAAACACCCGACCGACTCGACCGGAAACACCCGAACCGACTTGTCAGGATGACGTATTGAAATCGAACAGGGAGGATGCTATAGATCGATGTTATAGGAGGGTGATATTTATGCGGGAGTCAGGAGAGAGGGTTAGGCCAATCTGTCAGTACTTTCGTCGGGATTTAAAGAGTTGTATCAATCTTGCTTCAATTAGTCGAGCTGATTTTCTGTCCCTGATTTTTTTAGATCGTCTTAAAACATTTTTTTCTACTTCTATCCCTAAATCTTTTCTTTTTCTTTCGTGAGTTTTTCTTTGTTTTCGTTTTAATTTTAATTTTAATTACATTAATTTTAATTTAATTCGTTTCATATTTGAATATATACTATCAGAAAACGTTATTTCATAATGCATTGTTGTAATATAATTATTTCAAAATTTGCGTAACAAAAGTTCATAAGTTTTTGGTGCATTTTGTATGTAAAAATATGTTCTATGATTGCTATAATAAAGGAAGACTACAACTAGCATTTGATTTTATAAAGAGAAAAGCAGGATTTTGTATCATCTAAGTAGGTTAAAAGCACGAGGACCAGAGAGAAATCCAATTTATATTGCGCTGACCAACTTAACCAACCACATGATCCAGATTACTAAAATAAACAACATATATTTAATGGATTATTATTTATATTAATTACCGTTGTTCTATATAACGTTATGAAAAATAATGGCAAAAGTCTTTAGAATTAATAGAGCTAAAACTAAAGTCTCTTTGTGCTAGTTGTGTCTTTTTTCGTAAAATTAATGTGAAAATTGCGTCGAGAGCATGTACGTCCATAAATGCTCTGTGCTTTTTGTATATATTTTATTTATTTGTTTAACGTATACCTTATTTAGTTATAACATTTATTAACAAAGGAGGACAACGTAATAAATATAATTACAAGTGCAGACACAACAATGAATTAAAATTAAGTAAAGTTTGAAATAGTAATATTACAACAACAATGTATTAATAACACCAAAATTTTGGTAACAAACTAAAAATAAATATTTAACAATTAATGAACCACCAAATAGAAAAAAAGAAAAGAAAAAAGAGATTTCAAATCCGATAATTTCAACAACAAAAAAATGACTCCAAACTGAATTCTTCTTAGTATTTTACTATTAATTGCATCTGTAATTAATTTAAAGCGAGCGTGCATGAGTATAATGTTCGACATCATTTAAAACGATTTTTCATTGACAACAAGGAAATAATTAGAAAATATAAATATATATTTACATAATATAATATAAAAGCGCAATGAGTTTATTTTTATGATTTTTAGACATTCAAAGACAATATTAAGAACTTTGGGTGAAAATAGTTATTTTATAATAATCATTCAAGAACATCGATATAACTGCAATTTGTACGCAGTTTTCGCAATCATTTTGCTCAAAACACTTTAGTGGCTGCAGTGGAACCACACACGGCCATGGTGTATCTGGCATCACCTTTTAATTTGTTTGTACTAGATGTTGAGCGCATTAATCAAAACAGTTGCCCCGTTCATTGCAACACCATCACTGATTAGTCCTGCAGTAACCACAAACTAACAATCAGAGCACTATACACAACTACATTCTGTTGCAATTACTGGATGTATTCAAGTATGTTTAATTAAATACCCTCCATTTAGCTCAATAATCATCCCTACTGCATTAGTGTGTTGCACAGGTTAAAACCAATCATCTATTTAATGATTCTATCGATAATTTGTATTGAGAGCTGGAAATGCCTGTTTGTTAAGAGCACCGCAGCCAAGCCGCAATCAGCTAGTTAACTCATGTATGTCTACAGCGAGCCACGCTCAAAATCACTTTCCCGGTGTAAGTTGCTCCTCTTCCTTTTTGCTTCTTCTACTGCCTACTAAGTTAAAAACCCTTGTACGTGACTGCATCCTTCCAAAGCTGAGCAAATTAGAATAAATACGAAATATCACACAAAACAGAATAATATATTAATAGAGACGTACGTTTTGTGTTTTGCAAATAGATGCTATAAAGTACATTTTTTACTTAAAACTAAGATTTTCCAGTCCTATTTTATTTTATTTCCATAGTATCTTTCATTTGTTTATACACATTTATATTCAGTTGATATTAATTCAACCTTGATGACAAAATTTCCAAATAAAAATATAAAAACTTCATAGCAAAGAATTTGAAGGTAAGCATAAAAAGATGCTACAAAACGCTATAAAATGACAATTGAAAATGCTTATAGCTCTAGTTGCCAAACTTTGCTGTGTAAAGTTTGGCTGTATTTGCAAGTTTTTGTATGCTTTGGATCAACTAGTCTTAAACATTCGGTAGCAGGTGAATTATTTTATGTACTAAATATCACTATAAGTCTTTTTCTTTAGTCGGTCCATCCGTCTCAAGTCTTACGATAAAAAACGATTTCTACGTCCGAAAGTCGTGCGGTCTTTTTGTTGACATTGCCTTTCAACAAGAATGACACAATGTTTTTGGTGACCCTAAGTCAAGAAGGCGGAACCGTCATTTTTCAGAATGAGGATTTTCCATACTCAGCGCTCCCACCAAAGGTTGCAAAACGTGATAAAATTTGATGTGTGTGTTATTCTTTGTCAATCTGTGCTCTTCGTCTGGGCCCGGGGTAGAAAGTTTAAGCCCATCTCGCAAACATCAACTTGTAAGAAAGAGAATATTTTACTCCCTGAAACTAGAGGCGAGCACTGGCAATCGTCGTCGGGAACACCTCTCTATCCCCTTGACTACCATGATAACACGAACGATGACAAAGACGATGATGACCACGACGTGAGAATCCCCCTTTCCTCCCTCTTCCTTTGACCACCCGTCTGGGCCCGGGGTAGAATTGGTCCAGAGCATGGCTCTGCTAATCGTCAAAGGCGAGGAAAGAGATTAAGTCCATCTCGAAAACATCAGCTAAGTAAGTCCCCCTCCCCTTGACGACTTGCCCGACGACGAAGACCAAATGACAACAAGAACGATGACAAAGACGATGATGACCACTTCATAAGAATCCACCCTTCCTTTTCTACCCGTGGTTAATTCCAACCAGCATGGGACTTTTCTCCCCACATGCCCTAGGCTAGATTGGTAAACGGTTGGCGCACCCTTAATTCAAATAAACTTTCAACAGTCTGTTGATTTAGTAGCTTTGAGTACTCCGCACTCGTGCTAATTTCATGATAATTATCGTCGGATTGGTTTTCTATCGCTGGATCGGGTGCAAATGCAATGTAATGAAATGTTTGTTGATTAGTGAAGTAGGGGTTAATTGGTATTGGTTGTTTGTTTGCGTTGCACGAGGTGGAGTGAAGAGTGACGCATTATTACAGGCTGGTGAGCTCGGGTTGCTAGTTAGGAGGAGAGTAGAGTGGAATAATACATTGATCGGAGTTACCAACTCTGAAACGTTTAAACGCGTTTATAGGGCGGTGCTGTTTTCTGACGATGGTAATGATTGGTATTGCTATTCGAGACGATGAGTGGTGATAGATGAGGTTGAAGGGTGAATAGAAAGGGGGGAGGGGAAACCAAGTACTGACACGTAGCCTACTCCTTTCGAAAAGTACCAATGGGACCAACGGCTTAACGTTCCATCCGAAAGGACGGTTTGATTGATTGATTGGATATTGCTTAACGTCTCATATTAATGCACTTTGGCTAATCGAGACGAAGAGTGGTGATAGATAAGGATGAAGTTTGAAGAAAAGGGGGGAGGGGAAACCAAGTACTGACACGTAGCCTACTCCTTTCGAAAAGTACCAATGGGACCAACGGCTTAACGTCCCATCTGAAAGGACGGTGTAACCTTGACAGTCATATAGGTTCCTCCACTAACCCGGACTGCCGAGCAGACGTCGAGGAGAACGAAGCCGTTACACTAGCTCTCATTGGCTCCAACCAGCGGTATACGTGTGTCTCAGGGCAAAGCGGTCACCCTCTCTACCCCTGCCCTCACCCGAGGCTGCTTAACTTCGGTGTTCGAGTGGGACACGGCTAAGCGACCTCGGCTAAACCGCTTGCTTGTTTTCTGACGGTCATGTAGTTTATCGAAAGATTTCAGAATATAAAAAAAAACAATGTATATTTGCTAATGTAATTAATCGGGAAACAATCCCCTAAATGCGTAACTTATTTAGGTATTAAAATTGTAAATAATATTCAGTTGGCCAGTTCAAATGCAGCAGTACTGTTCCAATCTATTCAGATCTACAATGCACCAACAATCCAGATGTTATAAAGTTAACCGTCTCGGTAGCTTAGGGGTAAAGCACTCGACCGACAATTGGGGACCCGGGGTTCGATACCCTACTGAGATGAATTTTAAATTAATGATTGATTTTTTACGTATTTCTTTAATAAACAAAACAGTGTTTATAGTTAAGTCTTAAAATGGTTTATAACCTATATTTACGGTCGATGTTCTGAAGTTGTGAAATTGAAAATATCGAATTTAAAAAAAATGAAGTTTTAACTGTGAATAAAAACATCTGAAATTTTGAAATGACGACCACATTCTTTCATCTATTCCATACGCATTAAAAACCATAAAAAGTTTCAGCAATAATTAATGTGTTTTTCTTCAATTAGTGTGGGGGCTAATTTAATAAAAATGTTGGATGTTTTTTGAACATTCAATTAATCACGTTAGGATTATTATGGTAAGACTAAAAAAAACACCACTACGTTAAAATGCTGTTATACATTCGAGATGAGCTAAATATAGCGTTCTGTTTAACTTTGCTGTACCAGCACTCAGCCTGGCTACGTAACGGACAGACCGAGCTAAATATTTAATAAACTACCTTTAGAAAACAAGGACATTGTATGGGTGGACCACTTTGTTGCCTTGGCGCAAACATTGAAAACATTATTCTAAAAACGAATGTAAATAGTGGGTTGTTGGATGAAGTAGAAGGAAGTTAGAAATTAGTTATAATTAATGTATTTTTTTTTAAATGTGAGGGTTACGTACACACTTGTGAGAGGAAAACAGATAATTAAACCACTTTTTTTCTCACTTTCTTTCCCGTGTAGAGGCAAAATAAAACAAAGTGTTGTAAGTGAAGAAAAAATAAAGCTCTCCGAAATTTGGGGTAAAAATTTAGCAGGAAGCTTATGGGTCTTACGACGTTACTGGTTCCTACATGCCGTACATCTTTCAAACATTCAAATTGAAGAACGGACTTAATACATCTTTCGTGAGGGCAAGCAAACAGGAAAACAGGAAAATTGTATATTTGTATATTTGACTTAGGCCTCACCTATCACTTGTATATATGTTCTCTGTGACTAATTGTCAATTTATATTCAACACTACTTTAGTACCTATTATTTTATTACATAATATTTTGTTGCAGACAAGCACAAGGAATTTTATAATCCTGTTTAAAACCTATATGTTTGTTTTTGTTTGTAATTTTTCGTTAGTAAATTGTATAATTAACCAACTTGACGACGCCTATATTTGTATTTTGTACCAATCAACAGGCCAATAAAACTTTACTTTAATTTACTTTACTTTTTATTAAGGCCTAAATTGGAATACATTGCTACTCAAACAATTATAGGAACATATAATGAATATAAGACAGTACACAATTATTATGTGTTTCGATCCTAGGACGGATCCATAGCCAGCACAATGTAAAATGGCCTATGGCTGTATTTGTGTCCTGTTAAATAAATAAATAAATTAACCATTACATTTAGTTAATGGAATAAGATAAAGATCATAAATAAAGGCATCACTCAAACTGGACAAGGTATAGGTCTTAAAGGGGAATTTACCAGCTAAACTCAAAATATATATTTCATTCTGGCTAACTAGCAATGAATTTAGAAAGTAACAGAAAATTTATTGGGTCCACCATAGCCCGAAAAGAAAATTGTCAAACTCGATGAATTTTGAGCTATCATCGGTAAATATCTCTCATAAGAAATAACATGGGGACAATCATAATGCCCCGTGACCTTAGAGGATTTTGATCCAAAGTATTTTGGCCATTATGGACGTACTCGTCAGCCTTTCCTGTAAATCCGCTATATTTTGTTTTCTAATTTGGGCAAGTGGTTCAGTCAAAATATGCTGATTACCAATAAGGGTGTGATTTAGGAATATTCTTTCGTGTTTGAGTGTATATTTGTGCACAGTTTCAAGACACGATGTTGTAAAGGTCCATTTTAGATTGGTCTGATGCTTTAGAATGTGGAACAAATCAGAAGCAGGTTAAAGCCGATTTAAGAAATTTCCAAAACGTCAAATTTCTGGATTAAAGAAATTTCGTATCAAGTCACAGTCACAAGATAAAATCTTTTAAACGGTTATTTTAGTGTGAATTTATGCTATAGATTATATGGTAAAATAATTGTTTAGGGGTAATAGCCCCTTTTAGTCGTAATGTTTTATATTTTCAAGTAATATGTCTTAATTGGTGCGTTCTAAACTGGTTTTTAAATCTTTTGTGAATTGTCCCATTTGACTGCGTTTATTTTCTTTATCGGTGGACAATGCGTTGACGACGTTATATTTGGGATTATAATTATATATTATTACGTAATGAACCAATGATATTTAACATCTATAGCAGGCTCCCCAGTCTCCAATACGTCCGCACAGGCGCTAGCGTAGCAAATTAAGCGTCAATCTGACATATTCAAGATGGCGATATTGCGTTTTAATTTATGCTTTACATTATGTTTTGGTATTTTGTTTTTGTATTTTTCAGGATTGTTTTGATACGGTTTTAGCTTGTGCAGCATGGGAATGCACAAATAGGAACAATAAGAAGTTATTGCATAATAGAATTTAGTTATCATTTGGTTTTAACGTCTAATATGCTCTCCTGTCAACCAGACAGCCACCTTGAAAAATATTTGTGCTACAAATCTCCCATACTTTCACATTAATCCTGTCAAATAAGAATTTTTGGAGGAAAAAATTGCGATGTCGCTGAATTTTTGCAGAGACCTTCCTTATATAATACTTATTAACATACTAAAACTCCCCTACAATCGGACTGGAGCTTCGGCCGCCATATTGGAAAATGGTGACCAAAAGGTGTTTGTTATCGAATATCTCCAAATTGGTTTGAGATAGACAAAATATCTCAGTGGCAAAAATATTCCCCATTTAATTCCCTACAAAACAGGTGTCTTCTATAGTTTTGGTAGGGGCAAAGGTTACGTCACAAAATCGTGGTTTATATGTTGCTCATTGGAGTACCAGCTTATTTCCAAATTTTCACGCCCAGCATCAAACAATGCCCGGTAAATCCGTAAGAAATCGATTTAAATACAAATGGACTTTTATACGGGGTTCATGAAAGCTTCCATTAATATTTAAAAAATCAGGTCTGCGAAATTGAATTTTGCATTTACCCGGAATATTTGTTTTTCCATTGTTGGCATTTCCTCAAAAATGCCCTTTTTGACTGTCCATTATTAAGCACTAAATAGCATTGGAGGAAAAATTCTTCCTACGCACATTGAAATGACTCAAATAATGATCCGATTACAACCAAAGTTTAAATCCAATATGGCTGCTAATTCCTAATATCCACAACATCAAAGTGAATTATGTAACAAAAAGAGTGTAAAAACAGCACGAAAACAGTATTCATATTGTGAATATTAGGAATTAGCTGCCATATTGGATTTAAACTTTGGTTGTAATCGGCTCATTATTTATGTCATCTCAATGTGCATAGAAAGAATTTTTCCTCCAATGCTATTCAATGCTTCATAATGGACAGTCCAAAAAGGCATTTTTGAGGAAATGCTAACAATGGAAAAACAAATATTCCGGGTAAATGCAAAATTCAATTTTGCAGACCTGATTTTTTAAAATACTAATGGAAGCTTTCATGAACCCCGTACAAAAGTCCATTTGTATTTAAATCGATTTCTTACGGATTTACCGGGCATTGTTTGATGCTGGGCGTGAAAATTTGGAAATAAGCTGGTACTCCAATGAGCAACATATAAACCACGATTTTGTGACGTAACCTTTGCCCCTACCAAAACTATAGAAGACACCTGTTTTGTAGGGAATTAAATGGGGAATATTTTTGCCATTGAAATATTTTGTCTATCTCAAACAAATTTGGAGATATTCGATAACAAACACCTTTTGGCCGCCATTTTCCAATATGGCGGCCGAAGCTCCAGTCCGTTTGTAGGGGAGTTTTAGTATGTTAATAAGTATTATATAAGGAAGGTCTCTGCAAAAATTCAGCGACATCGCAATTTTTTCCTCCAAACGTCAATATACGATCTTATTTGACAGGATTACATGCAAACTGCCCTATTCAAGATGGCTTCTAATTGTCACGCCAGTGGACCAATGACTGGGGATCTAGCCTACTACAGATGCTTAATATCATTGTAATGAACCGACAACTGTACCTATCTACAAACAGACTGAGTTTCAACTTCAATCCCGGATATGTCGCCTTCTCATGATGGAATATGTGACTCCCTCGGGCTTCATAACTTCCATACTTTGATGATAAATGTTTGTTCCATGTAAAGTGAGCGATTCTCTTTGTAAATAATTATTATTCTGTGAGGCTGCGTTGCTATGGTAACCAAGCTACGTCATTTGTTGCCTTCTAATGCGTAGAACCATTTCTGATAGGTCCAAGATAAAAGAAACTTGACGCAAACAAAAAATCAAAGTCTGTTCTGTATGAAACATTACGAGGATTATTTAGAATGGTTTTTATTTTATTCTATGGAGTGAAAATCCCAATGTTCCAGTTTCCAGCTTGTTTTTTCGTTATTGAGGAAACAGCGAGTGAAAAACGTTTGTTGGGGGATTATTTTGACATATTCATACTTTTTAGACGCATGTGAACAAAAAGTCACAGGCTTACTTGAAGTAAAATGTTTAAAATAAAAATGATTTCTAAAAGTATTCTGAATATGTGTTCACTTCGTTTTCAGGACCCCAGTTTCTATTTCATCAATGACGGGACCTACAAATCCCTCAGTTTTATTGTGGTATAGCATTAGGATAATAGCTCCATAAGCCTCACGGGACTTTTGAGTCCCACTGCTCCTGAGCACATAGAGCTATCACACATTCACATAGGATAATATTTACACTCTGTACAACAATTTTTAACTCCTTTAATGTAAAAAATTGAAAATTGTTGTATTTTGAAAATAATATATGTAAGCATGAAAAATTACTAACTTCACCATTTTGTTCTCAATGTTTTTTTAAATATAAACAATTAACAATAGTTGGATGACTTCAATTTCACTGACCCCTCAAAAAATTTAGCTCAAATGTTTTTTTTTTGTTTTTTTGTATTTTTGTATTTTTGTCTGTTTGCTCTTTATTAGGCAAACGGCATGCGATCTTGATGAAAATTACAGAGGACCTTCTTAATCTCTGAACTTAGAACTGCCACGTTTTTGGGTACAATCGAAAAAATATTTCTAATGAATATCGTACTTTTACGGGGTTTTCGATTTAAGTGCAATATTTTCGTGACATTTAAGCCGATTCTGACCAAACGGGTGGGGCTACAACGTTCATTTTTTACATGGACATTAAGGTAATGGTGATTTATTGCTTTTTGAAAGAAAAGGTTGAAAAAGGGAAAAGTTAGCCAGAATCCATAGAATAAAGGCTGTAATATGAGTTTTTTGAGGTACATAATGACAATTAACAAGTTACAATAGAAACTTGACAACAATCACCTACAATGCATTCAAAAACACTTGCAAAGGAAAAGGTGGTCCTACGCAAACTAAAAACTTACAAAAAAGCTCATCCATCAACGCGACTGAAAAAAGCGTTTGCGAAGCTTCCTAGTAATAAACAATGTTATTTAAAAAATAGAAATCACTAGTGTGGGTTTTCTACCCCGACTACACACTCAACGATAACGCCCAATGAATTCAATCTCTTCAATGTTGCCAAAACATCTTCAAACTCGTAACTATGTCAAGTTGTCTTTTGTGTTTCCCGATGCAAAGCCCTTACACGGGAAAGATACTACACCGACATAGATACGCTATGATTTGGGTTTATGTACCGAAATGTTCTACTTTCAAGTTGAAGTCTTGTTTGGTGTATTCAGACACAGGAACGAGGTACTTGTGGAAAGTCTGGAGTTTACTCAAGCTGCTGTTTGGAAAGCTATGGTTGAAGGAGGTTGAACCATGGTGATCTAGATCACAGAGCAAAACATTGTACGTAAAACCAAATACTTGAAGACATAAATCTAGAATTTACTTACAGTTAGGTTTTTATGGACACTCTAGGAGACCCATTCTCATTTCAAGGCGATGTTTTAATTTAATTTAAGCATTCAAGACTGTTGGCTAAGCTCGAGAAAACCAGGCTTTGACGCAGAACGCAGAGGTAAAGTCAGCATCAATTTGAAGCTCTATCATTTGTCCAATCGGATAGTTGTTTGCACCAAAATGTTAAGTAAGAATGTGTAATAGTACTTATCGAAGCGCATTTTACAAATACTGCTCACTTTTCTTAATAACTGACAGTAAATATGACACCAAACAGTTAATTAGTAGTAATTTTCCAATTTTGTGTAAGAGAAAAATAATTGAAATTTCAAAATCGGCTTTGTTAGAGAAACGCGCTCATCCTTTGTGAACAGCCTCCAAAAAATGCAGATTTTTTGGATGAAAATTAATGGTCAAAAAGCGGTAGGCTCCGTTGTGTATGCGAAATTAGCTGGATTTGACGATCGAGCGGTTTTTTAAATGGATATTTAACATTGTAAAAAAGTTGGCCCGAGCTTGGCAAACAGTCTTAAGGAGTAAAGTTTATGTCCGTCCTTATGCTCGTGACTTTTCTCACAATATAAACCAAACACGACCTCAGATAAACATACGTTTTGTAAATATTGACATTGACTTTCAACAAGGATGATAGGGAATGTTTTTGGCAATGATATTTAACATCTATAGTAGGCTAGATTGCCAATCTCCAAAACGTACGCACAGCGCAAGCGTACCAAATTGACCTATTCAACATGTCGATTTTGCGCTTCAATTTATTAAGCTTGACATTATGTTTTAAATGCGATTAAGTATTTTTCTGGATTGTTTTGACATTGTTCTTGCTTGTGCAGCACGGGAATACACAAACAGAAACAATAAGAAATTATTGCATAAGGGAATTTAGTAATTATTTGGTGTAAATGGCTAATATTCTCACCTATTAACCTGACAGCCATCTTGAAAAATGTTTGTGCTACAAATCGCTACAACCTACTTTTACATACAAATTGACCTATTCAAGATGGCTTCTAATTGTCACGCCAGTGGACCAATGACTGGGGATCTAGCATATTAGATGTAAAATATCATTGGTTTTTGGTGCTGGGGGGTCAGGGTGTGGGGCTAACATTATTCAAAAACGAGAATTCCTATACATCGACATCTCCACCAATAAGTACTGAAAGCTCAAACAAAAGTTTTCTTACTGTAAACTTTGCTTTCTATTTTGAGTACCGTACTCTACTTACCCATGCTTGCCCGTTAAAAGTTACTCGAGTATGAAACTTGTCAATAAAAAAACAAATTTGTTTCCACATTGAAAACGACCCTTTCAAACCCTTGATTATACCACAATTCAAAGTATGTTAACTCGAAACTTTTTACTATTTTGTTGTTAACCTACATTGGGTAAATGGTATTTTACTTTATATAGGTAGTGTTTTAAAAAATGTGTATAGAGGATATTAACGTTTATTTGTTTGGGATTGTCATATGACGCTCCCTTTTTATCTATTCAATGATTTTTTGATTTAGAATACACTATTGCTTTGCTGGTTATTGTAATAACCGTTGGTAAAAACACTGTGTATTTCTCGATTTGGTTGATCGGGAAACACTTCCGTGGGTGTAATTGTTTTTATTTACTACAATTCAGAAATTAAAAAAGTCCGCCCCAACCGGGAATCGAACCACGGATCTCCCACATTCGTCTTCACATTCCCGGTTGGGGCGGACTTTTTTAATTTCTGAATTGTAGTAAATAAAAACACTGTGTGTTTATTTTTAAATAAATCTATTGCATCATAGTAAAATGATTTATGGAATACAAATAAACAAATAAAAAACAATATCATTGTAACCATGTTTTACAGGATTTAATCGCAGTGTTATCAACTGAACTAAGGGAAATTTTGGAAGCTACCTGAGTAAGTGTTACCGGAACACCAACAGAACAAGCAGCTACAGGGATTAGAATCTCAATCTTGAATTGATATTGTGAGTGAATTGCACGCGTTGTTTATTTTAAACAAGCACGCTCACAGAAAAACCAAGCTTACCTTTATTATCGAACTATTACATATAGTAAGTTTGTTTGGTTTGCTACACGAACATAACACTGATACACAAGTGTAGGCTCACGAAGTCTAAAAACCGCTATTCGTACTAAGTGTAGTGTAATCGTAGCCGTTTGGTTTGACTCCGTGTAGTGTTAAGTGTAGCATTTCTACACGAGCTCCAGGAGGTCGTGTAGAGTGTAGGTGTAGAAATTTAGGAGCACAATTTGAAGAGAAATAGATTTAAATATGATGAATAACACATTCTTGCAACAGCCGATATAGCTCTTTAAATTAATTAATAATATACTATATTACGCATTAGAAACCGATTCGGAGTAATTATTTATATGGGTCTATATTTTGTAATGAAGGCAAATGCATGAATACCTCAATAAGTATAGAACTAATGAAATTTATGTTCCAAATAAATTTTCATCGTCTGATATGGTCTGATGGAAGACCTAAAAAATCAATTTAACTCATTTAGTGCCATTAACAGTACTGTTTATTTTTCTTTCTGGTTTTAGTAATTTGACAGGTCGATGTGGGCAAATCTAGTGTAGAGTGTAGATTAAAAACGTTTGGTTATCCCTGGGTAAAGTATAGTGTTATTTGATTTTGAAGGCATACACCTACTATACAAGTCTACACTACAGTAGGTTAGCCAAACAAACCCAACAACAAACAATACTCCCAAGTCATTTTCGAACATTGAATTAATATGTTTGGTGGGGACACCGAGTTAGAGAATTTCCCTTCTTCGGGGGGAAATCTAGCTCCCTCCTCCCACTGACGCCTAGGGCCACTGAAACATTCTGTGTCATCCAAAAAGGGGTATTACACAGGGGTCGCCGCCAACTGGGTAAAGTTTTTGGTTTGGCGTACATTTGTTCTGCTCACTTTAGAACTAATGTGCGCATACTGTAGCAAGTTGTCAACGACCCCAGTATAATATCCCTTTTATTGAAGAGAAATGTTAACCAAGGAAAAAAACGCAAGTCATTCGGAGGTTGTGTTCAGTTTTTATCTTGAGACGTGAGACGGGAGTGTTAACCGACAATCCAAATCGAAAAAAAAAACTTCTTGTACTGTAAACTCTTTTAGCATCCTACACAGAAAAATTTCGCGCTAAGAAAAAAAGACTATTTTGGGGGTGATTTAAGATAATGTCCCCTTAATTTCAATGTTTCACAAAGTAGATAAGTGAAATCATCCCCTAAGTTCACCGTAATAAAAACTGAGCCCCTGCTTCGTTTCCATGCCAACGTAAGAGACACTGTTGAGGAGATTTTAATCATCTCTGATTTATTTTATTATCACGGTAAACTTCTTCATTTAAGTTTGTGACCCAGAAAGCAGAGGGAGCTGCCCTCGGCTTGACGCTAGCAAACTTTCAACTTGTAAAAGTTCAACTTGGCGAACGTTACTTGCAGATGATTTAACTCGCACTTAGATTTAGAACTAGGCTCTTATCTTAATGAGCATTCGTGCGTTGTGTACATGAAGTTCAGAAACACATACAACACTAATTTTCAACTCACACCTAGAAAGCATCTTGGGATGTGTTGCAAAATAACAAATTGCGTAGTGTGATGCCCACATTGACTAATAAAATTCGTCCACCTACGTCTCGACTCTCACGTAGAGAAGAGGTGGTATTGTCTAGACTTCGTATAGGCCACACACGCCTAACTCACGGATATCTCTTAACCAGAGAAAAGGTTATTCCCATATGTGACACATGTGATGTACCTTTAACCGTTCATCATATGCTAGCAGAATGTACCAAATATGATGCCTTGCGCACGCAATTTGATCTCTCCCAATCATATGAAGAACTTCTATCATATGATAACGGCGACAAACTTTCTAAATTTCTCATCCATAGTAATCTATTTAACAAAATTTAATTCACATCATACACATTTCTTTCTTTTCTTTATTTTCATTCACATACATAACTTTTATTTTGCTATTTCTTTCATCATCATCATTTTATTTTGTTATTTATACACTTAGAAAACAATCTAATCATCAAACATACCTGCATTAACTCTTCTCATTTACTTTCATTCACAGGCGGCGCAATATGACCTAACCGGTTGAAGCGCCCTAGTTTCTCACGTCGTCGTCGTCTAGATCATTTTCAGAATTAATTGCGCATGCGCGCTCCGTTGCAAAGCATTATGGGAGAAGAAAGGGCATTTAACATGCTTAATGTCATATGCTTGGGATTGTGGCGGACTGCACTGACTGTGTTATGTTGTTGTGATCCACACACCCGAGTATATGTCACATCGTGTAAATGACCTATTTTCCTTTCCTTTTTTCCTTTCTTTCGCGCGCGCTGGTGGTTTTGGAAATCGTCTAATCGAAGTGAAGACTCTATTGATTGCTCTAGACTGGACGATGATTATGATTTTGTTGTTAAACGTCTTAATTTAATGTACTAACTAAGACTATTTGAGACGATGAGTGGTGACATTTGACGATGAAGGACGATGATAAAAACCCATGCCTTATGCGAGCTTCGAAACCACGAATAAAAAAATAGAAATAATATATATAACAATAACATAATAATAGAAAGCTTGTATGATATCTTTTACTTCTGATTGAACTGAATATGGTCATGAAATTGGAAATTTTAGATACACCTTCGTAATCTCTAGAATGAGAACTTTCACATTTTTAATGCAATCGAAAACAAATATGTAAATCACACGTCCACGAATTTTGGTTATTATACAACAAATATTTCTTATATCTCTATTGTTCTACCCCCGCCTGGGCCCGTAGTAGAATTGGGCTCTGCTATTTGTAAAAGGCGAGACAAGAGGTATAGAGTCCATCACGCAAACATCAGCTAGTATGTAGGGGAGTATAATATCACTCCCCAAAACTAGTAGAGAGCTCTGACAGTCATCATCGAGGCCCCCCCCCCCCTTCCCTTTACGACATCCCCGACGATTATAGACGATGACGACCGCGACGTGAGAACCCACCCCCGTTTGTCCCCCTACCCGTGGCTGGTTCTGACCAGCATTAGGCCCTTCCTCTTCATAAACCCTAGACTTGAGTGTCGCATTATAACCTAATGGTTGACGCACCCTTAATCCAAATTTCTAAAAAAATGTTCTAACTGAGGGTAATTTGAATTGTATCTTTATTAATTGAAACCTTTAACCTGAAGCTGTTTTGATTACCAATAATTCTCATGAAAATACCAATTTAAAGTACGTATGGTTTTGAGAGTTTTTTTAATGGATGTTCGGGAATGATGAAATGATACCGAAATAATCTTAAGTCCGTAAAATTAATTCGAATCTGCATCTGATGCAATATTTGTGTGTGGTGTGTATTTGCTACAGTGTTCAGTTATTATGACTGTGTTTTATGTGCAAATATCAAAAAGGGTTAAATAAAGTTAAATTCACTACTTCTATTCCCCAATCAAATAAAACTTTGTATTGCATATTCACCAAATATAACTAGAAATGTTACACATTAACATCTAACGTCCATCAGCAACTTAGTCGTAAGCTGTTTTAGATGGTGTAGGCGTGTTGATAACGCAATTATTTAAGCGAAGGAGAGGCGGAAAATAATATTTATTTAAGTTGAGGAAAGTGCTGTGTATTTGGTAAACACAGGGAGGCAAGGCTGAGAAACGTGGGTGGTGAACATTTGCAGGCCTGTTAATATAACTGTTAACGATGGCGAAGGACATTATAAATATATAAGGCGTTGATCCGCAGGTGTTCGCACTATCCATACCACTGATTGTTATATTTCCTATTAAAAATATCGATCTTTGGTTGGTTATCGCTCACTCGTCGATTGCGTCGGGGCCTGCAGGGTTGGCTTGGTCGCTTTGGTTTACTGTCCCCCACTGAAAATCAGTTATATGACTGAGTAGGTCGACTCTAAATACGGTCGATATTTCAACAAAGTATAGATATTTGGAAACAATGCCGATAGTTGAAGGCATTAAAAAAAACGATATTTTTTAAATTTTAAGAGTCAAATATAGATGACTAAAATCTTAGCTAATTGAGAAAGGGTCTTGAATATAACAGGAAAATATATTTTCAGGAGTGACGTTACGTCTCTGTCAGCTATTTTATGCGAATTTTGGAACAAAAGTGGGAACACTGAACTAGGTGCTACACTAAAAAAACGATTTTCTGAAAAATCGTTGGATGAACGTTTTTTTTTTTGTCAGGCGGTACAAATTAGAGTTTTGTACCTGAGGACGAAAGAAATCGTGCATAAAACTATATTTCAGAAAATATTTTCTCCGTATAAGGAGGTGGAAGACAATGATGTGTAGTAACAATATAAAAAAAATCGTCGCTCTAAATTAAGTGCATTCCCACTTTTGTCCCAAAATATTAATAAAATGGCTGACAGGGACGTAACGTCCCACCCGAAAAAAAATATTTTTCTGTTATATTCAAGACCCTCACTCATCTAGATAAGATTGCAGTCATCTTCCTTTGATTTTAAATAATATCGTTTAGAGGGCGATACAAAATACTTAATGATGTCGTTGTGAAAACACACAGTTACAGGGGAAATAATTATTCATTTTACACTCTGACAGTTTTATCCGACAAATGGCCATCATGGTCCAACTCGCAAACTTCCTGTGGTTTGGCCCGTGAGTAGGGGAGATTCACCCCCTTAAACTAATGGCGAGCTCTGGGTCGTCGTCGAGGAACCTTCCCCATCCCTTTGACTACCGCCCCGACGGCGACGACAATGACAGCACGGACGGATGATGACACAGACGAAGACGACCATAGATGGGGGAACCCCTGCCCTCCCTATCCGCTTGTGGCTGGTTCTGACCAGCACAGGCTATTCCACCCCTTGTTCCCCCGCGTCTCCCCTTACGTTCATCCCCTAGGAAAGAAGTATACATGGTGGCTTAACTCACACTTATAGAAATTGTTTTATCTTGGAGGCGCGAATAATTTTAGCTGTTAAAGCGCCCTAAAACTACTAATACTAATACTATTACTTATCCGACAAAGATGAAGCTTTCTAAAGCATTTTTAAAATTGTGGTAAATGTAATGTTTCCCCCTTTCCCCTTGGACCAAGCAAATTTTAAATATACAATACACAATAATAAACTTCAAATTATATGTAACAACTAAACATAACATCCCCATAGGAATATCGAGACATATCGATATTAAATTTAACCCTTGCAATCCCTATTTTAACCATATCCTGTTATGAACACCACAACCAACTCTATCGTTGCCTCGTTGTGCCTGAAATCAAGTTGGCTGTGGTTTCATTAACATTCTAATCCGCATCAAAGGGATATTCACACAGTAAAATCGGATTCCCTTAAGAGACGCTGTTCAGTTTTTGCAACAAACAAGTCCTCAATAACGTTGTGGTTATATTATTATGGTCGCCGTCAGTGCAGATGGCGTTAACATATTAATGAGGAATATCTACAAGGGAAATTTCCCTTGACGTTTGTGTTGTTGATTTAGAGGGAATGAGGATTTAATATCAATGGGATAACATTAGTTGGTAGGGAAGTAGACTTCAGATGGTAGTCACTGGCGATGACTTTGATGGTTATTGAAGTAATAAAGCAACGAGTAGTCTGTGTGTTTTGTAGATGTGTTTGTTGTTTTGTTGTTATAGTTTGTTGATGTTGGATCTACTACATCTCATAGCGGACTTTCAGGGAAACTCAAAACGAGCGAGTGCAAAGAGAGACGGGTGCGTGAAGATTTAGTAGAACATGACACATATAAACAAGAATCCTGATTATAAGATTCGCAAAAAAAAACCTTTTTACCATTTGCGAATCAATTTCAGACAATGTAAAGATTTTCATAATTTGTCGAGTAATATTTATTTTAGATTGCCAATTATTGTGTGATTAAAAGAACAAATAGCAGTAAATTTATCGATAAAGAAAAAAGCCCCATCAAAATTAAAGATAAAATAAAGTAGCAAAAGGGACTCGGGATGTTTGTAGCGCATTTTCTAATCCATTTAGTCACCCACTTAAGATGATGATTTTGTTGCTCCAATGGGTTAACCCGTGAGAGACGATGGGTGGTGACAGAATATAACTATGAAGGACGATTACATAACAATAATGCAGTGTGCGGGATTCGAAACCCATCTGGGACCGGGGTAGAATTGGCCCAGAGCATAGCTATTCTAATCGTACAAGGCATATTCAAGAGAAAAAGTCCACCTCGCAAACATCAGCTAGTAAGAGGGGTGTATACTACTTCTCGAAACTAGAGGCGAGCTCTGGCAAACGTCGTCGGGGACACCTCCCCCTTCCCTTGACAACCTCCCCGACGACGGTGACAATGACACAACGAACGATGACAAAGACGATGACGACCGCGTCTTGAGAAACCCCCTTTCCTCCCCTTACCCGTGGCTGGTTCTGACCAGCATGGGCCCCTCCTCCCCACCCCTGACCTAACGGTTGACGCGTCCTTAACCAAATAAACAAACAAAAATTATTATTATTATTAAATTATAAATATTACATTACAAACATATATGTTTTTACCTTTATTTATTGGTTTCTATAAAGCATTACGATTATAATAATAAATAATAAAATTGTACAGTTAACATGTAAAATGTTTGATGCCAATGCCTTGATGACATCACATCACATCACTTTAACGGCCAACACACCATAACAAAAGAACACTGAAATGAAACTACCCACAAACAAATTATTACAAACGTAAATCAACTTCATGTTATATGTTACTGATCATTATGGTCGCCCATACATCCAAATATCCAGACAACGTTATTACTATTGTACTAACGACTGTTTTACGACAGGAAAGATAGGAATTTACCGTTAGTACTGGGCTATAATATACGGATTACTCTATCACATTATGTAATTTGATGTAAAAACATCAAAACGATCGTAAAATGAGATGTTCCATTTCATTGCTCGTTGATAGACTTTAAATAAGTACAAACATTGACGACGATGTAACAAATAAGTGTTAAATAATGTGAGGTTCGTTGGTCTTGTGGTTAGCGTATCTGCTTCCATTGCAGAAGGTCCAGGGGTTGAGTCCCGCTTTAGGAAGAACTTTTTTAAATTCTGATTTGGAATTAAATTTATCTGTTCTTGGCTTAAGAATAATATGTACACGGTGATTTTGAAGCCGTCCTAGCAACGAGGCACATAATAAATTCTAAGGTTGATCCGAATCAGCCTTGTTGATTCTGGCGCTGTCCGCGGGAGGAATCGTGTCCAGCTTGATTGATCGGTGTTTCATACTTAAATATGCCGGTCTCTAGATGGTCATTGTTCGCTCGTCGATGGTGTAAGCGCCTACAGGGTTGGCTTGGTCTCCTCTAAATGTTATGTCCCCCACTTAAAATCAGTTGTGCCTGAGTAGGTAGACTCGAAATTCGAAATTATTTTTTTTGATTTATTTACATTACTTTTATGACCTCTATATACGACCTCTTTAATCTTAAAACATATCATGGCTATACCATTATCTCTGCTTTATCACGTTTCTTGCTCTAATCCTCGAAAACACAAAACAATCCAAACTAGAATCAAACTCATATAAAACCTCTCCACTCACAAAAAAACCTCCTTAATTGTTTAAACGAATCAACGAACAGCATGCAAGAGAATCTACATTTAAACTTTCTCCATTCCGACATTGTTGCCAACTTTCGTTACCATTAATTAGCTAGCTAGAAAAGTTCACTGAATGATAAACGGAATTGACTATATAGTGTGACGTCATCCATCATGGTCGCCCATAGTAACGCATAGCAACGCCCAGTTGTGATTGTTTCGTTCTCATTATGCTCAGTTCACATTAAGGGGATGGACTACCACCAATAATAAAACTACGCGAAATAAACTTATTTTATTAATAACTCACATAACGCTCCACAAAAACGAAGAAGTGGGTAATAAGTCCCATATGGTTTAGTTAGAACTATATCTGGTTTTAAACCTTTTACAAATATTGTAACCAGTGATGATTTTAATCAATGTTAAATAAAATTAATGTATACCGTAATTAAAAACAATACTGATTACAATATTTGAATAATTTTTCATGCAGGGTATAGTTCTAACGAAACTACGTGAGACCTTTTAGACCTTTTATCGATTTCACGTATGGTTTGAGAGATATTACTAAAATAAGGTTATTTCGTGTGGTTTTAATATTGGTGGTGATCCTTGCCCTTAAGTAGTAAGGAGTAGATGAAGCATAGGCAGCGGCTTATCCTGGAATTCATGAAAGGGGGGGGGGGGGTAACCAATATTCATAGATGTGCCGAAGGGTAAGTGGGGGGTACGGGAGGCTTTCCCCCTGACATTTTTTCTCTTTCAAGGTCATTTTGGTGAAACTCGGTACGTTTTAAACCATCACCAACTTTGTATCTACTTAAATCCTCTTGTGGTCAAATGGTAATTTGCCTCTAGTATTGCGATACAAAAGTTATTCCATATTCTCCAATGGATACGCCATTGACCATAAGGAACACAAACCGTCTGGGCCCGGGGTAGAATTGGCCCAGAGCATGGCTCTGCTAATCATACAAGGCGATTCAAGTGAATAAGTCCATCTCGCAAACATTATGTATTTTACTCCCCGTAACTAGAGGCGATCTCTGGCGATCATCGTCAGGGACCTCTTCGCCTTCACTTGACGACCTCCCCGACGACGACGACAATGACAACAAGAACGATGACAAGGATGACGATGACGACCGCGACGTGAGGGTACTTCTTAGGCTACACTGTAACAGAAAGGATTTCGGGTGCGCTCTTATCGATTATATCCTAGAACTAGCGCGGCGCACTGTAGCCAGCGGAAAGTTCGGCTAACCTAACGAAAGTACACCTTTAACATAAGTAACAAGGCAATATAGCAATGTTAACAAGGTGTATAAAAGTTGGACCCCCCTAGCCGAAGAAGTGCCGACGTGAGAACCCTCCCCCCTTTACTGCCCCCACACTAGACGGGTTCTGACCAGCATGGGACTTTCCTCCCCACATCCCCTAGGCTAGAGAAGCGCATTATATGACCTAACGGTTGACGCGCCCTTAATCGATATAATACAAAACCAAACAAATTGTTTAAATCTTATCCTCAATAACGACTACAACTATGAAGTTTCGAAGTTCTCCGTACGGTGAACATAAAGTTCAGATCTATCAGCCAATCCGCACAGTCGTACGATGTAGTGGCTCGTTGGTCTTGTTGTTAGCGTATCTGCTTCCAATCCAGAAGGTCCAGGGTTCGATTCCCGCTAAAGTCAGAAGTTTTTTAACTTCTGATTTGGACTTCAGTCCATCAGTTCTTGTCTAAGGAGTTTGTAAACGGTGAATTTGGAGCCGTCCTAGCAACGAAGCACATAATAAATTTCAGAGTTGGTCTGAATCGGCCTTGTTGATTCTGGCGTTGATCCGCGGGTGTTCGCACTGTCCATACCACTGATTGCTATATTTCCTATTAAAAATATCGATCTTTGGTTGGTTATCGCTCACTCGTCGATTGCGTCGGGGCCTGCAGGGTTGGCTTGGTCGCTTTGATTTAAAGTCCTCCACTGAAAATCAGTTATATAACTGAGTGGGTAGACTCTAAATACAATTTATTTATTTATTATTTATAACAAACATAAATAATAGGATTTACTTACAGTTTTCCAGAATGTAAGTTTACACATTTACCAACAAATGTGCTCGCCACGTTTCTCCACAGTGGTATCGTTCCAAGAAGCGAAGGGGGTGTCACAGATGTGAGGGGGAGCTAAGTGAGTCCGCCATGAGGTCCGGGGGTGCCAAATGTCCAAACTTGGTTGAAAAAACTATTTAAATACTCCAACGTTGATTTTCACAAAAAATCAGTTGTGGATAAAATTAATTCACATGCGTTACACTGTTATATTGTTGCAAAAACTGTCTCAAATCTCACATTAGAACTTAAACTTCTTTAATGCACTTGAACAAAGTTCCGCTGCAAATCCTGCCTAAGCAGATGAATAGGTCTATCCCAGACGGCGGCCTTACACACAGTGACAAACAGTACAGAGCAGAGAAGTAAAGAGAATCATAGCAGATTAGCTCAAAGGTTAGCGTAGATAATAATAACATGAACGTGATCACAGTAGAGTTGATGGTTAAAGGTCAGAACAGCAGGTTTCAGGTGAGGGGCAGAGAGGGGAGGGGGGATGGTGATAGTGGAAAATAGTCGGCAGAGTCATCAGAATGGAGTAGGGTGAGCGTGGCCTTTTCTGTGGCGGTGTGAAGTGAATATTGACATACCATTGGAGTGTTACAGTGTACAGTGGCGTGGGAACCGGGGTAAAGGGGGGAAATGCCCCCCTAGTTTGGCCCAGGGGGGTCAGGGGGAGGCAAAAATAACATCAGTTAAATATTAATCCAAGAATTTCCATTAAAAATTCCCTAATAAAATAAAAAAAAATTATGAAACGAGGATGAATTATAAAGCAAGTTTAATCATGAGTCTTTATCAGTTGTGTGGGCCTATGCAAAAAACACTCGCTTATAAACAGAAGTCAAGTCTTTCTTAAAGAGTGATCGAATCGTATGAATGATATTAAAAATTATCAAGCCAATCTATTGTAACGTGGATCGCGTATGGGCAATGTCAACAAAAAACGCATGTCAATCAGAGGTCATGTTCGGTTTTCTCGTGAAACGTGGCCCACACCTCGACAGACGACCAGACATTAAGTGAGACATATCAAGATTCCTAATTTCTTATTCACTTAAAGATTCGTATAATTCTTCATTTTATTTAATTTCTTTTTCATGAGTTCTTTGACATCATCACAATAATGTTGACACGCTGTCATTGTTTTTGTGTTACTATGGATCTGTGTTACGGTCTATCAACTATCACAAGACATCGATTTGCAAAGATCTTGAAAATTTGAAGTTTAACGATATGAATTCAGTGGCTACCGTTGAAAGCCTCCCTCGAGAGGTTCTCCTACACGTGTTTTCCTTCCTCAGCCCTGCCTATCTGTGCAGGACAGTTTCAAAGGTATGTCGGACCTGGGAGGATCTATGTGGAGACCCGTTACTGCACAGAGATCTTAAATTTAGACAAGGAGCGGTGAGAAAAGAGACGGTCATTAAGATTCTCAAGGAAGCACCATTGCTCAAGTCACTCACATTGGTGGACTGGGTGAAAGACATGACGGCAATCTTAACAGTGGTCTCTAAACACAACCAAAAGATTCGTACTTTAGTCATAAAGAGAAAATTTAGTCCTACATATCGCAGCATTCTCGCAAAGGTGATGATTAAAGTCATAAAAAACTGTACTGAGCTAGAAGTTCTGAAACTTAACAGATACTACGTGTGTGGCCAGAAGTTCTCGCAAAAGCTTTGCACAATTCTGCCCCACCTTAAAACTCTGCATTTTGATGATGACGATACTGTGAGTACAAATATAATGCGGCATCTTGCTAACAGTAGCCTCGATATAGAGGAACTTAAAATGAACTGCAACAGATGCGACAAGGACAACAATATCGCAGCTTTGTGTAAACGGTTCTGTAAGACTCTGCGCTCGCTAAGTCTATTTGAAGGCGACTGGTCACGAGATGCTTTCGCCGCGCTGCAGAAGTGTGAACGCCTGGAGACGTTGGAGATCGTGTTTCCTTTCAATATAGACAATGTGGGTCTGCTGACCGTCTGCTTGATACCCACCCTGCGTCATCTGAAGCTCTGGTGTTTCTCCTTGCCCGAGGCTAAGTGGTTACAGATCTTGTCATCTTGTGTCTGTAAGAACCTCGTGTCGCTAGACCTGTTAGGCAGCAACGTCACAGACTTGGTGGCAGCGGCTGTCGGCGAACACCTTAAGAGCCTAAAGACACTCGCTCTAGGTGCAGGAGAACAAGAAGATCAAGCTGGAACCACGAGAGGGATGCTCGAAGCTACGACATTTGAAGCTATTCAACTTTGACCAGGCCATTGAAGAAGTCATTCTGCTCATACCACAGAACCTGCCTGGTCTGAGGAGCCAGTTAATCAAACCTCGTGCTGATGGAGCCGTCGCACAAATTAAGCCGCTAATGCCGGAGCTTCAGAAAGTATACGAAGATGACAGTGACAGCGAATGAACAAATGATGACACGGATAGACTTTTTGAAGCAAATTGAACATTATGGTATAGATAGTCCTTCATAATCCTACTAATCCTAATCTATTCCTACTTAATTTAATCGTTCACATGTCCACAGTATTTCTCCCTGGTGGCATTGATATTTTGTCTGAAAAGTTATTATTATGTGTAGGCCTACTTTATGTTTAAAATCGATGCTATTTGTATTCACATCTATTGTATGTACAAAAATAAAATATTCTTTTTAATTGGATGAGCGAAGCGAAGACTTCAATTTCACCGACCCCCCAAAAAATTTAGCTCCGTTGTTTTTTTTTTTTGTTTGTTTGTTTTTTGTTTTTTTTTGTTTTTCCGTCTGTTTGTTCGCTCTCTACCGGGCAAACGGCATATGCGATCTTGATGAAAATTTGACACGACCTTCGTTTTCTCTGAACTTAAACTTGCCACGTTTTTGGGTACAATCGAAGAAATATTTCTCATGAATATCGTACTTTTACGATTTTTTTTCGATTTTTAGTGCGATATTTTCGTGCCATTTGGGCCAATTCTGACCAAACGGGTGGGGCTACAACGTTCATATTTCACATGGACATTAAGGTAATGGTGATGTATTGCTTTCTGAAAGAAAAAGTTGAAAAAGTTAGATAATACCAATTGACAAGAAACAAAGAAACTTGACAACAATCACCTACAATGCGTAGGCAGCAAAGCAAAGCACTTGCAAAAGTAAAGATATCCCACGCAAACTAAAACCTTTAAAAAGCTCATCCATCAACGCGGCGGGACTTTAGCGTTTTCCTAGTTATTTCTTAATTTATTCAGGTTCGAGTACAGTACAAAGATTGAATGATTGGGCACCACATAAATATATAGTATTTGTTCATGGCAGCAGTCGTTCAATTCATCACACTATACCCTAGGCCCTATGCAATAATAATAATAGTTGTTTGCCTTCTAACAGCCAAACTGCTCAGTCCTGTTTTTTGTAGGATACTCATTAGGCTACATCATTCCGCTCATCCTTTAACATGTCGACTAATAATCGCCTTTTGGAGCCACGATAAAAAATTAGTTGAAGAAATATTAAGTTATAGAAAGTGAAATAAGTATGTAACTATTGTACAGACGGAAGGCCTAACCTATATTAAATTAAAATAATATAGCTACTATAATATGCACATACTCTTATACAATTCGACAGTCACCTTAAAACAAATGTTTGCCTGTATGCTTGGTCTTTACATAAAAAATGAGGTTGAAATTTACTAAAATAGGCCACTTCACGTTCACAAAATTTGCCAAAAAATCTGCCCCCCCCCCCCCCCCCACAACTTTAAAAACTTTTTTACGCGTCTAACAGAGTAAACTGGGAATTACAAACCAACGTGTAGTATTTTCGAAGAGGCCTCTCTAAGGTACATCTTTAAACTGTGCACAATCACGTACGGAAAAGAAATACTTCAAACATTATTGATTGAATTTTAATTTCCAGTAACATGTAGGCCTTGTTTGTAGGTTATGTTTATATATTTTAGAATATGTTTACAGTTTAGATCAACTTTTAAGACTTCTAGTAATTTAATATCAAAACATTTTGTCAACTTAAATATAATCTTATACCAAGGATTATCATTGTTATTATGTTCAAGCTATAAGCCTATGAAGTATTGTTGTGTTAAGGTAAATCAAGCGCCTAATTCAAAAATATTTAACATCTGAAGTAGGCTAGATCCCCAGTCATTGCTCCACTGGCGTGTCAATTAGAAGCCATCATGAATAGGTCAGTTTGTATGTAAAAGTAGATGGGAGAAATTTGTTGCCCAAATATTTTTAAAGATGGCTGTCAGGCTGACAGGTGAGCATATTAGCCATTAACACCAAATGATTACTAAATTCTCTTATGCAATAACTTCTTATTGTTACTGTTTGTGCAATATCAAAACAATCCAGAAAAATACTTAATCGCATATTGTAAACGTCTAATCGCCTTCTTGAATAGGTCAGATTGACGCTTCAATTTGGTACTTTATTTTATTTACTTCATTTTATTTATTTATTTATTTATTTATTTATTTATTTATTTATTTATTTATTTATTTATTTATTTATTTAACGTCTATCTTATTCAGCTGTTATAAAACTGATTTACAAAGGAGGACAACTAAATAAATCTAATTACATAGATACAGAAACAACAATAAACTACATTTTCGTAAATATTTGAAATAGTAGCATTACAACAACAATGCATTTAACACAAGAATTTTGGTAACAAATAGAATGATATTATATGCATTTAATGAATAAATCAAATATAGAAAAGGGAGAATGAAAAGAAAAGAAAAAAAAAGAAAAAAGGAAAAAAAAAAAGGAAAAAAAGGAAAAAAAACATTAAAAAAGAAAAACGAAAAGAAAAAACTGATTTATTAGACGATCACGCTCGCGCTTGTGCGGACGTATTTGAGACTGGGGATCTAGCCTACTATGGATGCTAACCGACAGTGTTGGCTCGGGCGCTAAGCGCTCGACTCTGATTCGGGAGGTCCCGGGTTCGAATCCCGTCGAGACCGGCAATCCTGACTGAAGGTTTTTTCCGAGGTTTTCCTCAGTCGTTAAGGCGAATGCAAGGGATTGAGTCCTCTTAAACAGCCCTCGGACATCCCTTCACAATTTCCTATCCGCACATACCTAGTTCACCTGAAGAGGGGCTAATTGCACCCTATAACAGGTTTCCCACGATAAAAATTAAAAAAAAAAAATATGGATGCTAAATATCATTGGCCTAATTGGTTAAGAATCAAATTCTTCGCTGCTTAAGGCAACCAGTTACCGTGAAGTCATTAATATTATAGTACATTGAAACTTTCTCAATTCCATAAATGTTGCCAACTTTATTTCCATTAATAACAGCCAGCTAAAAAAGTTCTCAGAATATAAACGCAATTGGCAATTCCGATTAGTGGATATGTCCGGCAAGGACCGGAAAACGAGCAAACACGAGCGAACACGAGCGAACACGAGCAAACACGAGCGAACGTATTACTTTATGGAAGCATACGCAGAAGTTGTACTAAATCACTCCTGACTTGGATTTATGGCTCGCCCATTGTTTGCATGCGGTAGCCTCTTGCTAGAGATATTAATAATTGTTGCGCAAACTGGACCGGGTGGGTGAATTCGTTGATACTCGAATATAAATCCATTGACAAGGACGTAGTAGATAAGTAGGACACTACGTAAGAAGGGTAGTATTTTATTTATTTATTTATGTTTCTATTTGCAACAGGCAATGTATAGCCCACTAGTGCAAATTTAATAGAGAAGCGAAGAGGGGAAACCCGGTACCGGCACATCGCCTACTCCTACAGAAAAGTACCAAGAGGACCAACGGTTTTACGTCCCATCCGAAAGGACGGTGTAACTTTTGACAGTCATATAGGTTCCTCCACTAACCCGGACTGCCGAGCAGACGGCGCCAAGGAGAACGAAGCTGTCTCACAAGCTTACGAACCCTAGTCTGCTCTAGCCAGCGATATACGTGTGTTTCAGGGCAGAGCGGCGACCCACTCAACCCCTGACCACGCCCGATGTTGCTTAACTTCAGTGTTCGAGTGGGAACTGGTTAAACGACCTCGGCTAAATCGCTGGCACTAGAACTAGAAACTAGAGGCGAGCTCTGGCAGTCGTCGTCGGGGACATTGCCCCCTTCCCTTGACGACCTTCCCGACGACCACCGCGAACGATGACAAAGACGATGACGACCGCGACGTGAGAACCCATCCATTCCTCCCCTTACCCGTGGACTGGTTCTGACCAGCATGGGCCCTTCCACCCCATATCACCTTAGACTAGAGTGGCGCATTATGACCTAACGGTTGACGCGCCCTAAATCAAATTAAACAAGATACTGAATACCTATACTTAATATACATCGTTAATTATTATTTATGTTGAGACAATCAGAACAGGTACGTTGTAATAATTTAGCTCAAATGTTGGAATATTTGTTATTTTAAATACAAAATAAATTAAGCTACGTAGCATTTCGGGTGCTTTTAATACCTTGCTCATGGCAACAATGAAAATATAAACATCATATCCATCAACTTAAATCGTAAAAGGCGAGGAAAGTGATAAAGTTCACCTCGCAAACATCAGCTGGTAAGACCGGAAGTATATTGTAACACCGCGAAATTAGAGGCGATCTCTGGCGGTCATCGTCGGGGACCTCTCCCAATTCCCTTGACGACCTCCCCGACGACGATGACGACTATATCAACACAAACTATGAAAAGGGTCGATGACGACCACGACGTGAGAACCCCACCCCCATTTCCTCCGCCTACCCGTAGCTGATTCTGACCTGGGACCCAGGTTTTCATCTAAACGCCAATTTAAAAACTTTGGTCCCAGGATGAGACTTTCTTCCCCACAACCCCTAGGCTAGAGTGGCGCCATAATCCATTTCCGAATAAACTTTTAACAAACAAAATACACATAACGTACCTCTTAGGGTACGTTCCGAAAGCTGTTAAATATGCTTTGGCGCTGTCATTCAGCATTCTTTAAGCATCTATAAGCATGATTAAACGAGGGAGCGGAGCGACTGAGTGTCTCCATTCAACTCAAACGGCTCTCATTCTGTGATTCTGTGTGTCTGTCTGTCTGTACGTCGAAAATCAGCCGAACCGCTAAACAGATTGCGCTGAAATTTTAAACAGACATCCGGTACAAGTTTACTAAGAACTGTTAACAAAATCAGCTGTGATGTGTGAAAAATGTGATTTTTGTAATGTTAAATGGGAAATAAAAATTAGGTGATTTTGTTTTATCTTGGAAATTAATCACGCTTATACGTTTCGAACACGATTCGCCTTTTGAATGTTCAATTTAAATAACCAGGGAAACGCCAAAGTCGTTGTTAAACGCGTGAGTGAGCCAAGTGTTGAGTACCCAGGAACATCCCATTTCCTCCCATATACCCAAGGCTGTATCTAGTTCAGAATGGGGAATGATACCGGGTACTATACACATGGCTCACTCACTCGTTTAACAACGACTTTGGCATTTCCCTAGTATACTTTCGGTAAACCTCGAGCATTGGCATGGCTGTTTCGGGGAGGCGCGCTTGCGCGCTGCAAACAAATTTTAGTGTAGGGCGTTTGAGTTACTAGGAAAACGGTAAAGTCTCAACGCGTTGATGGATGAGCTTTTTTGTGTAAGTTTTTAGTTTGCGTGGCATCTATTTACTTATCAAGTGCCTTTTGAACGCATTGTTGGTGATTGTGGTCAAGTTTCTATTGTTACTTGTAAATTGTTATGATGAAACTAAAAAAACTCATAATAAAACCTTTATTCTATAGATTCTGGCTAACTTTTTCAAATTTTCTTTCAGAAAGCAATACATAACCATTACCTTAATGTCCATGTAAAATATGAATGTTGTAGCCCTACCCGTTTGGTCAGAATCGGCCCAAAAGTCACGAAAATAACGCACTAGAAATCGAAAAAATCGTAAAAGAACGTTATTCATGAGAAATATTTCTTCGATTGTACCCAAAAACAATACAGCTCCAAGTTCAGAAATTTCGAAGGTCCTCTACAATTTTCATCAAGATCGGATATGCCGTTTGCTTGGTAGAGAGCGAACAAACAGACAAAAATACAATAAAAAAACTAAAAAAAACATTAGAGCTAAATTTTTTGAGGGTCAGTGAAATTGAAGTCATCGCTTCGCTCATCCAATAATGTGACTAACCGCTGTTTATTCAAGCGGCTGGCTCAGGTGAAACAACTATTATGCAAGTTTCTTTGGATTTTGTCAAGTCAAAGAACGATACATTAACAATTTAATGAAGTGATCCGCCATTTTTTATTTTTAAAATACCGCCAATTCTTTCACTTGTTGAGAATGCTCCAGTGAAAACCTCGAGGATATTGAGCATGCTGAATATGCTCACAAAGCATGTTACAGAACGGCAAGCATAGCATATTCAACAGCTTTCGAAACGTACCCTAAGTAGAGAATAATGAAATACGAGATAAGTACGTCATTACTAGGGCTAGGATGTTCAGGACCTTTCAAAGTGAGAAAAAGGCAGGCAAATAGTACCTTTAAAACATCAAGAAAGGACATAACAAAAAAAAAGGACCTATTGGATTTAATCGAATTCTATTGTTTTCATTACTTTCAGGAATGAGTTACACCAATATATTTTCGTGGAGAGGGGGGGGGGGAATAGTTTTGTCGATATATCAAACACAAGATGAAAAATTCAAAACAATTTTTTTTTGCTTGGCCCGATAATGTGGCAAGCTCGACACTGCACTCGCACTCGCACGTTTTGCATCCGTTTTAGCAAATTATATCAAAATAGGACAATAGTCCCTTAAAAATGCCCAAAAACCTACTCATGAAATGTTGTAAATAGGCATTTTAAGGCAAAATAAAATGCATATTTTTGTTATCCCTAACACTTGAAACATACTTAAAACTATTTTCCAGGCGTGTATTTACCAATAGAAAAAAAGGAGGTGTCCTGAACATCCTAGCTCTACTCATTACTCAAGAGTGTAGGTGGAAAAACATCTCTGAGTGGGTAGGAAATGAACACGGCTTGATGTACTAAATCGTGCGTGGGAGGTCATCTGGATACATTCGTGGAAAGGTTACGAGGAAATGTAAAAAAGGGGCACCCACGTTTGATTATGTTTCCATTTCATTGCTCGCGGATTGTATAGGTTGAAACAAGAAAATTGAAAACTGCGTAGCCTCTAAATAACAGAATACGTATTTGTGTTTAATATTGCGTGGGTAGATATAAGAACAAATATTTATCGACATCATTGAGACGGAAATAATGGGTGGGTTCATACAAACCTTTGGCAAGGTAAATGTTTTTATTTGCTCATGAAAACCAGAAAGAATCGATTCGATTTCAAATGCATGGCGAGGTGAAAATGGCTCGTTGGTCTTGTTAGCGTCTCTGCTTCCAATGCAGAAGCAAAAGGGTTCGATTGCCGCTCTAGGTAGAAGAGTTGTTTATCTTCTGATGTGGATTCAAGTCCATCAGTTCTTGGCTTAGGAATGTGTAAACGGTGACTTTGGAGCCGTCATAGCAACAAGGCACATAATAAATTCTAAGGTTCTGAATAAGCAATTGTTGATTCTGGTGCTGTCCGCAGGTGGAATCGTGTCCAGCAAGATTTATCGGTGTTTCCAACTCAAATGTGCTGGTCTCTTGTTGATCATTGTTCGCTGGACGATGGTGTCGGCGCCTACAAGGTTGGCTTGGTCGGCTTTAAATGAAATGTTCACCAACTGAAAATCAGTTATGTGACTGAGTGGGTTGACTCTAAATACGAATTGATTTATTAATTTGTTAAACAACTTTATGAAACAAAGTTCCTACATTTAAAAGGGAGTAAAACAACGTAACAGTTTTTAGAAGGTCACAAAACTTTATCGAGCATTGGAAACCTTGGTAGATGTGTAGGGTCACCAAAAACATATTGTATCAACCATGTTAAATGGAAGGAAAAAAACATGTCAATTTTAGGTCGTTTTCGTTTTTTCGCGCAAGGTGTGACACACGCATAGACGGATTGAAAAGTATTGTGTATAGGGGAGCTATGCTCCGTTACAATCAACTTTAAACATTGTGGATATCTACAAATTAAATAAGTAAACCAGAAATTAATTTCGCTTATATTTCTCAATATATTTAATAGGGAAACACTCCCGTAGGAGTAATTGATTTTATAGAAATCAACCCAGAAATTAAAAAATCCCCGCTGGGATGGATTTTGTAATATTTCTAGATTGATTTCTATAAAGACGCTTATATGAATTTGATGAAACTTTTAGAGCATGTGAGGTTTAGTTTGAATTATACTCGATTGTACTATACACTGCACTTTTAAACTAATCCGCATGAACGCAGGTTAAAAGAAGCTGCCATTATGTCTGTAACCAACAACGTAATTAGTACTCAAAGTATTGATTTTCCTGCTAAGTGTTTATTCCTATCCAGCCATAGTTTAAAAAAGGTTCTTTTGTTCATTTTTGTCAATTAGCTACAATTCTGTTTGAATTTTTTATAAGTTGGTACATTTTCTATATACTGTTTGGCATACTGTTTGGTCACATTGAGATGGCAGTGTGTATTTTGCTTCTCTTTAAGTAGAAATAAAACCCGTGGAAGACGACTTGTAAGTCGTCGAAATATTGTTTCAATATCTTGTTATTTAATTATGAAAGTGCAATGTATAGTCCAATAGAGTAATTACAAATAAGGCTTATGTAGTTAAACGTAATTTAGGGCCGTCCTCGAACCGCGTATAAAATTAGTAAAATATTTCAGGATCTGAAACTTTCTTAAAAATAGTTAAAATAATAGTCTTCGGTTGAAGAGCCACGGAGTTACTCGGTAGAAGAAAGTCGGGGTAAATTAGAGGAAGAAGCATTAAAACTACTCTGAAAGTAATTCGAACAGACGCCCCCGGTAATAAAAAGTGTTCTTGGGTTCTTGAAGAAACAAGAAAGATAAAAACTACAAAAGACAAAACGAACGAAGTAATTTAGTGAACTCTTTACACTTACACGTGTGGCTAGGTACTCAATATAAAAATGGTAAGATAGGTTAGAATCTTGGCGAAGAGCATCTCACCCCTGTTTAGGTGACTAATAAGGAATAGGGCGTGAGCAGGCGCGTAGGAACGACTTGAAAGATTTCGGCGAGGGGGGGGGGGGGGAATTTACTAGTAGATTCCGTGGGTGTAAGCTGTGGATTTTTTTTATCATATTCATACTACATTTATTTCGTCATGATTTGACTGAAAAATGGAAACTCAAGGGATTACCGATTTGTTTATGAAGAATATACACTTCAGTTGTCTTTAAAATTTTAATAAATTAATAGCTCAAAAACTTAAACTTTACTTCCTGCACTAGAACTCTGTAAACGATGTTTTACAGCAGCTATCTGCGATATAAAAAATAAAAAAAGTAAACGTGGAGTAGAAAATGTTGCCCCCGCCCCCCGGCCCCCGGTTCCTACGCCACTGGGAGTAAGGATGGTTGGGGGTGGGGGGAGAATGTGTTAAGTCCGACTCCGTCTAGGCATGGGGTAGTTTGAACCAGGGTATTCCTCTGTTGATCGTATGAGGCGAGGTAAGAGGCAAAGTCCATCTCGCAAACATCAGCTCGTAAGTAGGGGAGTATTCTACTTTCTACTACCCTAGGCGAGCTCTGGCAGTTGTCTTCGGTGACCTCTCCCTCTCCCCTTGACGACCTTCCCGACAACGACAAAACTGATTTGTTAGACGATCCCACTCACACCTCTTTCACAACTATCTCTCACGAAAAATATCATTATCAATCATTAAAGTTAAGTTTGATAAGAAAAATTGTATTCCCTCAGTCTCAATGGTTACTTCTACACTTAACTTGGTTTGATGCATTTGTTATTCATATTTTGTATTATGTGTTTGTGTATTTGTTATTATTTTGTTGAACCGCAACTGCAAGTTTTATTTAAAGGTGTCCCATATAATTATCAACAGTTACTATGCACTTGTCAGTGGACTGTAATAAAATAAAATATACTCAAGCAAAAAACATAAATAAATACATTCGTATTTACAGTGTACGCTCTTAGTCACAAAAGATGTTCAGTGTAGGGCATTAAATTTAAAACAGACAAAGCCAACCCTGTAGGCGCCAACACCATCGACGAGCGAACAATGATCAACTAGAGACCGGCATATTAAGTAGGAAACACCGAACAATCAAGCTGGACACGATTCCACCCGCGGACAGTGCCAGAATCAACAAAACATAGTAAACAAATGTTAATAAGTACTAGGGAAACGCCAAAGTCGTTGTTGGACGAGTGAGTGAGCCATGTGTTGAGTACCCGGTAACATTTCTTTTCTTCCCCTTACCTTAGGCCTCCCTATAGCCTATCATAGGGTACGTTCCGTAAGTTGTTCAATATGCTATTTGCGTGCTTGACCCCTTCCGAAAGCTGTTGAATATGCTATGCTTGGCGTTCCGTAACATGGTTTGTGAGCATATTCAGCATACTCAATATGCTCGAGGTTTTAACTTGAGCATTCCCAGCATATGGGAGAATTGGCGGTATTTTAAAATAAAAAATGGCGGATCACCTAATTAAATTGTTATGTATCGTTCTTTGACGTGACAAAACCCAATAAAACTTGCGTAATAGTTGTTTTACCTGAGCCAGCCGCTTGAATAAACAACGGTAAGTCACTTACACTTACTTAATAACTTAAATTCCTTATATGACGGACTTAACCTAAAAATTGCGTAAAATATGTTTGCAGCGCCTATGGCAACGCGCATGCGCGCCTCCCCGAATCAGCCATATCATGCTCGACGTGTTCCGAAAGCATCTCGTGCTAATAGATGCTTTAACGTGCTGGAGAATGCCAGCACCAAAGCATATTCAACAGCTTTCGGAATGTACCCATAGGCTACAGTGGAGCATTTTGGCCTAAACTATGGCCTAAACTTTTACACAACTCCCGGACCAACAATCTACCATTAAGCAAGACCCGGCAGTCACACGGAATATTCAGTTGAAGACTGCCAACAACAGCAACCTCCGGCACAGTGATTTCCACCAATACCCTATTATTTATACGAATATAATTATCAAACTTAAATGCAAATGTTCCCGGGTACTCACCACATGACTCGCTCACTCGTCTAACTACGACTTTGGCGTTTCCCTAGTCTAGTTGGCTAAAGCGCCCTTGTAGCCGAAATGTGGGAGACGTGGGTTCAATCCCCTGGTCGGGAAAGATTTTATTTCTAGATTGTATTAAAAAAATAATTAAACATGTTTTGAAATTCATATAACGCAGTGTAGTCCATCATCTGTGGCAATAGGGCCTACTATGGTAAACATAGCCAGTATGAAATACGTGAAAATATTGCAAGGTTTACTCAATCTACGAGCGGAATTTGGGGGTACCTTGACGTCCAACATTCGACAGACCTTGCATGGGCACGGCATTACACGGCCAGGCGAAAAACAAACAAAAAATATATTTTCAAAATCTAAAACATTGTCGTTAAAATAATTCCTAAACATTGGATGTCTTTTTTTCAGTTTATCATTTCTTGTAGGTTTAAATCGCAATGAATCTTGCTGATTTTGTTAGCAGTTCTCAATAAACTCGTACCGGATGTCTGTTTAAAATTTCAGCGCAATCTGTTCAGCGATTCGGCTGATTTTCAACGTACACACACACACACACACACACACGCACGCACGCAGAAAAACAATTAGGGCCGTTTAAGTCGAATGGAAATCACTACGTTCGCTACGCTCACTCGTTCAATTAAAAAACGCTCATCCCTCAACGTCTGTATAAATCTCTCTCTAATGTTACTAGGTAGTGTTTATGTTATCTTGTAGCGTCAGTCGTCGTGTTTCACCTCTGGAGTGTGGTAGGCCTGGTTTATCTCCCCGAGGGCTGGGGAAGTTACAGGAGCTAACTTCCCGGAGTGAAAGTTTGGGATATACCGAGCTGAAGCTAGATTCACTTCACTCCCGTAGAGTAAACACACTTTGGAAGCGATACAGGTGAAAATCAAAGGGGCCAAACTACGAGTTGATATTCGCGTATGGGAAATTGCTAAAATCATTAGCTATATTTGGAAGGTTAACCTTTAAAAACCATGACTTCAAACAATAATTTAATTTAAGTGTTCCCATAGCATTTATAGAACGGATTTTCAAAAGTTTGTGTTTAAAAAAAACTGATTTTCAGTGAATTTCTTCATTCAAAACTTGAAATCTGGGATTGTTCTATTAAAAATACTAGGAAAACGCTTAAGTCCCGCCGCGTTGTTGGATGAGCGTAATTGGTGCATTGAGCTGCCATGTGTTATGCGAATTTGCTGTTGTTCTGTGGAAAAATCATTACTAAGTTGAATTTTTTTTTAAATTAAATTAAATTAAATTAATTTTTTTTTTTTTTTTTTTTTTTAATTAATCGTAATTGTTAAAATAATCGTAAAATTGCGATTTTTATAAGAAATAATTTCTCGATTGCGCTCAAATTTTACAGTTATATATTAATTCATAAAATAAAGGTTCTGCGAAAAAATCATTACAATCGGATAAAGCATGTAGGTGTTATAAGTCAAAGAATTGTTAAAAAAAGAAAAAACCTGTAAAATTTCGATTTTTATGATAAATATTTTTTCAATTGCGCTCAAATTTCACAAAAATATCTTAATTCATAAAATAAAGGTTCTGTGCAAAAATCATTAAAATCGGATAAAGCATGTAGGTGTTATAAGTCGAAGAACTTTTTTAAAAATTGAAAAAAATCGTAAAATTGCGATTTTCATGAGAAAAAATTTTCCGATTGCGCTAAAAAACGTGGCAGTTCTAAGTTCAGAGATTTCGAAGGCCTCCATAAAATTTCATCGCAATCGGAGTATCGGTTTAGCCGGAATCGTGTGGACAAACAGACAAAAATACAAAAAAAAAAAGAAAGAAAAAAAAAAAAAAAAAAAAAAACATTCCGGATTTTTTTCTCCAGTGTAGTGAAATGGAATCTTCGCTTCGCTCGCTACGCTCGCTACGCTCATCCAATAATAATTAAACAATTTCCGTCAAACTAGTCGTTTGAAGCAAAGGAGGTTTTTGTTAGGCAGGAATGATATCAAGAATTAATGATTATTTAAATTTGAAATTTTGAGTCAAACAGTTTAAATAAATAAGATATATCATACAAAGGGAGTAAACAATAGCAAAATAGAGTCAAGCCATTATGAACAACTGGCACTTAAAGGGGTATTCACCCGCTAAACTAAACAAATAAATTCATTCACGCTAACAAGAAATGAATTTAGAAAGTAACAGTAACATGATTGGGTCTACCATGACCCGAAAAAATTGTCAAACTTGGTAATTTTCGAGCTAGGTCCCATCGGCGAAAATCTTCCAAAATAAATTACATGGGGACGATCATTATGCCCTTTGACCTTGGAGGATTTTGATCCAAAAACATGTTGGCCATTATTGACGTATTCAGTAGTCTTTTCTGTAAATCCGCTAAATTTGGTTTTGTTGTTCAGGCAAGTAGTTCGGTCAAAATATGCTAATTACCAAGAACGGGTGTCATTTTGGAATGCAAAGTGTGTTTTAGTGTACATTTGTGCACAGTTTCAACACACGATATTGTAAAGGATCATTTTAGATTGGTACGATGCTCTTGTGTATCTATATGAAACAAAAAAGAAGCAGCTTTAAAGCCGATTTATAAAATCTCCGAAAACGCAAATTTTTGCAAATTTCTGAATCGAAAAAAAAACTGAAAAATTTGTGTAAAATCACAGTTACAAGATATAATTTTTAAACGGTCATTTAAGTGTTTTATTATGCTATAGATTATGTGGTAAAAAATATTTTTGGGGGTAAAAGCCCCTTTAAACTCGACTCCGCGCCAGCCTCAGCGACTCCTCTTAAGCTAAGTACACAGAAACTGTTCTGTCAAATACACAAACCATGCAAACGCTCAAGTCAATACAAAGTAGGTACACTACAGCCAATACACTTATCCGGCGAATGAATATTCAACTCCATAGGTCAAGAGACAATTTAATTTAGTTAAGTACACTGCGGGTAATGCTCAAGCTAGGTACAGTGCGATTCAATGAAATTATACGTTGTGTACCCAGAGAATTAATATTCGTATATTTACTCTACTGAATATTGATCCTAGAGGGATACTCCGACATTTGTGTTATATATAATGAAGTATTGCACAATTTGACTAGGTACATAATAAAGTTATTATGAATAAAGCAAGTCTTTCACTAGTGCATTAATAAAATTATAATTAAAATTTTAGAAAAAACAGTTAATTACAAACACCAAACACAAATAACAACAAAGATAACAAATTATGTAAATTTGCAGGAAAGTGATATTGTGAATTGTTAAATCTATCGAACTTATCTCTATGGCTACACGTAGGCCTATTTGCGAAAAGTGATATAACATGAATCTTTTAACAATGCTAAATCAATGATATTTAAATTTATATTTTAAGGTCGCGTCAACCGTTAGGTCATAATGATCCACTCTAGCAAAGGGGATGTGGTGAAGAGATGCCCATGCTGGTCAGAACCAGCCACGGATATGGGGAGGAAAGGGGGCTTCTCACGTCGCGGTCGTCATCGTCTTTGTCATCGTTCATGGTGTCATGGTCGTCGTCGGGGAGGTCATTTGAACCCACGGTTTGAGGTTATTTGTATGATGGGCGCGACAACCGTTAGGTAATAATGCGCCACTAGCCTTGGGGATGTGAGGAGGAAATTCCCACGAAAATAACCTTAAAGTTGCATAAATTTAACAAGCAAAATCGAGTTAAGTAAGTATTTATTACTACAATATCCTAATTTTTTCAAATTTTAATTCCTTATTTGCAAAAAGGAGTGGAATGAGTATGATTTCTATTTAATTACAACAGTTTTCATATATTTTTTATCTTGACGTAACTTTTTTAAATTCCCTACTTCCTGCGATAGTTTCCGGTGGATGTTAGGATGGAAGAATTTAATCGTATTAGAACTTCCCGCCCTTAAAGTTAAACTTCCACTCGAAACGTCGGGAGCAAAGCAAAACTTTCTTCGAATTCAGCGGAAATCAAGTTGGAATACTTATCCAAAGAACTTTTTGTTGATCATTTAATCAGGACTAAGCGAATAATCCCTGTGAAATTAGAGAGAGTGTTGTGAGTCTTGCCTCCTAGAACGAGGAGCCATTATTAGTATCTAGTAGGCAGTGGTGGACTAGGAACACTTGGTTTGCAAGAGTTGAGAACATGTCCACCTAAACCTTAAAATAAAATCTAGCTTAGCTCTGAAAAATCACTTGACCAGGCATAATAAAATAACCATTTATTGGGCAAAAGACTTGGACCCAAAATTTTGCTTTCTACCTTAACAATACAAAAATCGCGACTTTTTCAAGAGTTTAAGATTTTTTCCTTGACTTTTTAAGAATAAGATGCGAATTTTGCATTTTAAATTGACATAAGTGGAAAAAAACATTTTCTTTTCACTATAAAATTCAATTTTTCTCCATTTTTTCCGTGTTCAAATTGAATCTACTACAGGCTTACAAAATATCCGTGTATTTTAGTGTTTCCATACACAATTTGATTTTTGAACCATTACAAAAATCCTTCTAATCATAAGAATTTAAAAAGGAAAAATTCTAATAATTCCGAACGAAACAAAGCAGCAGTATAAAAAACTGGCAGATTTGATAATGTAGATTTTGAAAAGTGGTAATAGCCCACTGACCTATTAAAGCTTGCTCAGTGGCATGAACTGAATTCCTTAATAGCGTTTTTATTATTCATGTCATGAAGCAAAGAAGCCAACTAATTTAATAAATACCACCCAAATTTTAACATCTAAATCCAAATCGTCCCTCTGGATTACCATTGAGATTGATTCTAGAACAGTCGGATTTCCATCTGAGATTCATATTGGAACGCTAGGCTGAGTAAGATTACTAATTGGATGAACTAGAACGCAACTTGTTGTTAGAGTGGTGGTAGCCATGGAAACCGGATCGTCTGCTAAGCTCTTTGCTGAGTGGGTAAGCTTCTTGTTTCGTCTGAGAGGTGTATACGTGCGTCTCTGAGGTGTGTCTATTTGCACGCGCGCTATTCGCACTCAGCATACACTTGCTATTTACACTACAAGTAAAGTAGGTTCTATAAAAACGCATCAGACGAAAGTGTAGTTAAAATAATGTGAGGAGTTAGTAAAAAAGTCAAACCGTTTATATCAAATTAATTTATATATATTTTCTTTTATACAGGAAAATTTTTCACCGTCTGGGCCCGGGGTAGAATTTGGCCCAGAGCAATGCTCTGCTAATCGTAAAAGGCGATTCAAGAGAAAAAGTCCATCTCGCAATCATAAACTTGTGTGTAAGGAAGTATCATACTTCCCGAAACTAGAGGCGAGCTCTGGCAACGCGCATTGAGTAATTGTACCATAATATGCTTTAAATTTAGTTTCGTTTTTCTATTGTTATCAAGGTTATTTAATAATGTGTTCAATAATTTGTAATATGTCAATTTATTACAATCCATAATTTTATGATCAAATAATTATTTAACGTAATCTGAAGTGAGCCAAAAATAATTAATATTCTGCAGTTTGGTGGAGGTGCCGGGTAAACATCTTAATAATAATCATTAATATTCTTCAGTTTGGTGGAGGTGCCGGGTAAACATCTTAATAATCATTAATATTCTTCAGTTTGGTGGAGGTGCCGGGTAAACATCTTAATAATCATTAATATCCTACAGTTTGGTGGAGGTGCTGGGTGGAGGTTTCGAGTAAAGATCTAGGTATAAATCTCAATGTTATTTTTCATCATTTGATTGTTAAAATGCGTCCCCATTTGTCATTCTATCTTTAAAAGACTCATTTGTCATTTAACGATCACAAAAAACTTCAACCATCTATAACCCTCCATTGAACGCATAACAATCAAACATAAATAAAAAGCACTCTCAATGAAAATTATTGCCAATCTACAACCAACCCAGTCGTTTTTATCGACGTCAATTTAAGACTGCAAAGAACGAAGGCGATACCAACCAATATACAAACTAATAAAAGTTCTCGGAACTCATGAGTCTGGTATTGTAAGAATGTTCAACGGTCAAAGGAAATTCAATGATCGTTCCATTTTCAATTTCGAACACAATGAGAGTTTCATCGAGAGGCTCTTTGATATATGATACGTTTTTTATGAAATAAATAATAATACACAAATAAAAAACGTTTTCGTTTATTTACTCATTCGCAAGAAGTAATATTCATTATGGGACATTAGTCAGTCCTTTATTACTATGCGTCGTAATAACGAGGGCAGATACAAAGCAACTTGTTAAAGAGACCAGACCAACCGGACATTCAAACGTATTCCAGCAAGTGGCGAGCCTTATTATGATTTCCTATGTCTGATAATAATAACGAGTAATGGATTAACTCGATGAGCGAAGCGAAGACTTTAATTTCAATTACACCGAAAAAAATAGCTTGGGCATTTTTTTGTCTGTTCGCTCTCTACCGGGCAAACGGCTTATTTTATTGTTAATTGGTATTACCATAACAATTAATACTACTTTATAACAATTATCCTAATTTAACAAATATTATTTTGCAATGAAACTTGAAAAGTAATGCCGACGTATATAAAAAATGTAGTAATTATTGGACAGAAATATTCAACCAAAAAGCTCATCCATCAACACGACTGCAAAAAGCGTTCACGAAGCGGCCTAGTATCGTATCACAGATACATCCATTTTTAAGCCAAACATGAAAATTAAAACGGAAAATCATCTACCAGAACAAAATACATGAATTCTCCCGTTTTACATTTTTGGTTTTCGTGTTAGACCTTCAAAAAATCAACAATTCCTACAAATTGTGATTCATATAATATGATTCAATAATTGTCATAAATTGTTCAGGGTTATTATGTAACTGGAGAAATATAAATAACGGCGCATCGCACTAGAGTCCCTTTGAATGTCTTGTAAACTCTTAAATGTAAAGCATAGACAAGTACTCATGTCCACCCACTCTCTCACGCAACTGATTTTCAGTGGGGTCAAAATCATCGACCCAACCCAGTTGGCGCCATGGTTATTAATGCGCGAATAATGTCCAGAGAATTCGAGATCAATGAAATAAATATAATTTTTAAAGCTACATTATATTTTACCATATTGAATAAAAGGATGAAAACATTTTAAATGTTACAATTTTTCTTATTTTCTACAATTCAGAAATTAAAAACGTCCGCCCCAACCGGGATCCGAACCACGGATCTCCCACATTCCAGGTGAGCGTCTTCACCACTAGACCATAAGGACGGGTACATTTAATCTCTGAATTGTAGTTGCATTATACATCTGTATATTATATGTATGTACATTATCATACATTAAAACTCAATGTAAATCGTTGTCTATCGTTATGTGTATAGAACAGGTAGCCAAGAGCGAGTATGTTATTGTTGTTATTATTATAATAATACCTGGGGAAGTAGTTGTTTGGCTTCTATATTATTATTATGTTAAATTCCAAAAGTTCCATTGTGTTCGTAGTGTCCGCGAAAGCACATCAAACACAGCCCCAGGCATTGAAATAACATCACATACGTGCGTAGCGCATTGTGGGTGTGCATGATAATGCCTACACATGTGTGGAAGCGCTTTTTTGTGTGTGTATGTGCGTGCTTGTATGTGCGCGTGCGTTATTATGTGGATGCGCATGAGAACTACACTAATTTGTGAGTGTGTTATTAGTTGTGTATGTGCGCGATAAACGTATATTATGTTAATGTGGTTGTCTTCATGAGCGTGTGTTACCTTGTTGGTTATTGGACATGTGTGTCTGCGTATGTTTGAACAACCATTAATTCGTCTCTAGTAGTCAGTGGTTTAATTTGTTAGAGAGAGAGAGAGTGGGGGGGGGGGGGTGGAGAGAGATTGAGAGATTGAGAGAGAGCAAAAGAAACAGAAAAAAATGAGTGAGAGTGGGATATTAATTAATTAATTTATTTATTTATTTATTCATTCATTCATTCATTCAAGGCGTGACTCAGGCCAGTTGGGCCTTCTCTACGATCCAACCTCATAAACATGAATACATTGTGAAACACAGCAAATTATCGAATATCATTTACATTTTACCTAAATAAAAAGTAAGAACTAATTATACCCGGCACCTTTACCAAACACGCCTACAACGCCTACAAACTTCATCTTATTTGCAAACAGTTACGTTTATTTTTAGCTGATTTTCATGTTTTTTTTTCGTTTTTCATTTAATTATGATAAGTGATCAATTTAATTCATTTCACTTCATACTTCTAATAGTTTGAATACGTTATCAAAAATGTGGTCTTATCATACATTTTAATGTTATTACTTCAAACTGTCCTTTGTTACACTTCATTATTTTGTGTGTATTTATGCACTTAATTTTATAAATTTCTCGATTTGGTTAGTCGGAAAAACTCCCGTAGGTGGAATTAATTTTATTAGGTTGTCCTTCGTGTATCAGTTGTTTTAACCATGTATTTGCGCTGATGTTGAAGTGGACTGAACCTAGTATTATATAAATGTCATTGCTATTTGTTACTGATGATATTTGGAATTAATAACTGGCCTTGGGTAAACATTTTAAATTAATTACATTCACGAACTCAAACGCTGAACAGCAATATGTTTACAATATTAATGTTATTTCACGTGTAGTTATTCCGGTTGGTACAACTGGCCACCTGAGGCTAATTCTGTGATTCCCCTGTTAGTTGATTGGTTAGACGACCGCTTGGAGCGCCAGGGTGCTCGGATATCTCTCTCTCTCTCTCTCTCTCTCTCTCTCTCTCTCTCTCTCTCTCTCTCTCTCCCCCACTCTCACTCACTTTCACTCTTAAGACCGTTGGTCGAGCTCAATCCAATCAGGTTTTGCTGCAGAACGCATGGGTTTATTCAAAATCACATTCAAGCTCTATCGTTTGTCCTATCGGTTTGCGGTTTTTACCAGTATTTCAAGTTTGAATGCGTTGTTATCGCTGTCAAGACACATTTTTGAAATATCGCTTACTTTTAAAAATATCTTACCGTAAGTATGCCCCCAGTGACATAAGTGGGTGTCATTTCCCAAGCCTGTGTAGGAGACAAATATTTGAAATATTGAAAAGTGTCTTGACAGCGGTATCCGCAAACCCCTTGTTAACAACCTCCCAAAATTTCAAATTTTTCGGATGAAAACTGTGGTCAGAATGTGAAATTGACTATATGTAAAATTCACTGTTTTCGGCGGCGCGTTTTGTTGCCAGTAAAAATCTCGAGCGACATACTCGTGTGGCTGGTAGGCGGCCAGCGGAGTGGGGATGTGTGTCGGTAGAATGGGGGGACCGTCTTCTCCTCACTTGTGGCCGATTGTGGCGAGCGTTGTGCGGTCAGTACGTAGCTCAGTGAGTCAGTGACTCATCTCATTTACATCAATATTCAAGCAAATCGCTATGAATGCAGAGTGTGTGAAAAAGATACAACGTGGAAAAAATCGAGTACTTTCCTCAAAAAGATTGAACAGGAAGAGATTGACAAAGTTTCAACTTGCTATAGCACGAGATAGAAGAAAACCGAACTGCAATTTAAAATAACTATTAATTATTAGTTTACTTTAAATTGAAAGTTACTCCGTTCTTTTAAGAAAAATGATCTGACATAAACAACCACAGCTTTGTGGATTAATAATTGAATAAGCAAATCAAGACAAGCACTTCACTACACTGGAAAACATCCGCGATGTGTTTGTTTGGTTTGTTTGTTTTTTGGTCTCATTATAGTGGTGGTAGGCCGATTCCTAAAAATAAAGTGCAAACAAAGCGAACAAAATAATATACCTCAATACAAAAACAAACAAACCAAACATCGCTGATTTTCTTTGCGGGGAGTGTTGTGTGGGAGTTGTTTTCGATCCGTTCATCCAATACTATGATGTAATACTACCTTATAATGGTAATAGTAATAGTGGATTCTAGAAGGACTTAGTATTTTTATTTTCGGACTAGTAAATTTACAAGATCAATCAGAGGCGTGCTTTGGGTGACCCACCCCCACTCACCTCTAGAGAAGGTGTAAGTGGGAATAAAAATATAACATGTACAGGTAATACAAGAGAAATTATTAGTTATCACTTCACTTGGTTTGCAAGCTGGATGTAATTGTGGATAGTTGTATAGCAATATCTTGGTAGCTATGTCGTCTTCGGCATCAGCAGAGCGAACATTTTCTAAATTAAAATTGATCAAGATCCACCTTCGCACGACCATTGAAGAGGAGAGCATTGGCGGATCCAGGGGGTGGGTTCGGTAGGGGCGATCGCCTCCCCCCCTGATCCTTGAAAAGCTAAATTTTATTCAAAAATGAATATACGTTCAGTCAATGTTTTCTTGCGAACAACGATTTTTTTTTAAGTTTATTGCTTTTAGTCAATTCCTCAATGTTACACGATATTATTTTCTTTGGTTTCACCCAAAATCGTAACACATCTATAACTTCATAGGTTTTGATGGTCCATGAAAAATTTCAGCCACGATCAGAGTAGCCATTTGACTAGTAGAGCGCGAGCAGACAGAAAAAAACACTTCAGCTATTTTTCAGGGGAGCGAAATTTACTCTCATCCAATAACATTAATTTTCACACGGATTTTGAAAATGTGAGGGTATAGAAACACATGAGCGATAGCTATTGTAAAGGGACATAATTCAGTTTGTTGTTTGGCTTGGGCCTTTTTTTATTTTGTCGGTTTTTCCTTCCCCCAGGGCCTATTTTAGTGAGCTACTGCATATAACATATTTTGAAATATACTACTACTACTAAAGCCATTAACACTCATTTTAAAAAAAAAGCCTCATCGATCGGAATAGTGTTCGAAAAATCGAAAAAGTGCTATTTTCATGAGAAGTGTTACTTCAATAGTATTAAAATTGCTACAGGTCTAATTTTACAAATAATTAAGGTCTCCTAAAAATGTTTTTTCTATTGGAGTAGTCATGTAGCTGGTAGAGAGCGGAGATTTTTTTTAAATAAAGAAAATCGTACAAGTGCGATTTTCATGAGGAAATTATTTTGTAATTGTTTCCCAAAACGTATCAGGTCTAAGTTCTGAGATTTCAAAGGTGTCCAGATAATTTATCTTGATCGGAGTTAGCCGTTTGGCGTTTGGAATCGTGCGAACAAAGAGACCGAAATACAAAAAACAAACAAAAAACAAAACAAACATCGTGGATTTTTCTAGTGTAGGGTAGTTGTCTTCGATCAGCTCATCCAATAGTATATTGTAATTATTCCTATAATGGTAATAGTAATACGTGGATTTGAGTAGGAAGTGTTTTTATTTCCAGACTAGTAATTTTTATTTATTTTAAATTTGAGCCCTGTTCATGATTCACTTAGGTGATTTCATATTATGTGCGCTACACATAACGCTACATATAACCGGCCGCCAAACATGCTACTTCGTCGTCTACACCTCCCAATGGTTAACCTCGTGGTTAACGTATGAAGTGATTGAGAAAGACGACGAGTTTCTGGCTTACAAAGATGGTTGGCCCATTGTGTTGGTGAGATTATAGAAATATTTTTCTGTCACGAATAGTTTCTGATTTTATCTTCAGGCACATTAAATGTGTTTTGATTAATTCAGTTTCTAACACGGGAAAACATTCTACCTGAGATCGTCAACCCTCAGTTTAGCAAGCGATATCTAAAGGCTATATCAGAGATCCGGCGCACATTTTGGACGCCAGGAGGAGGCACGAATCAAAAGGCCAGAGAAACTTGCTGCAAAAGATGCAAAGACTAAAGCAAATAAAGCCAAAAGTGCAGCCAGAAAGAAAAAAAAAATTAGTGCGCCAGAAAGGGAAAAAAACTTAGTGCGTCAATAAGTATACAACACCGTATAGAGGAGCGACACGCCAACTATAGTCAATAGGTTTGTTCGTTCGCGTACACTAGAGTGAGCAGTGTATAATATACACTGGCTCGTTCGTTCGCTTCAGTGTATTCAGTTAACACTACTGGCACCACCTAGTCAGTGGAATTGCATAATGCATACACCATCACTTTTAGTGTATACACTTTCCTGGCGAATGAAACATTGAACAGACCTGTTATAAAATAATGATTCAATATATATACCTGTACTTTTCAGCGGACGAAATAATCATAATTTGAAAACTCTACTGGAACAAAGTTATGCGTTTCACGATTTGGCAGGTGATTTCACTGGTCTGTCTATTTCTAGGATTCACATGTTTATTTTGTGCATGAGTTGCGAATTACTGTGAAAATTTTGTTATTTCTCATCTCATTTTCCTATCTCTACTTTAGGGTTGCCAACCGGGCTTTTTTTTTACCGACATGTGTGTGTGCGCTCACTCTAAGTACTGTGAGAATGCTGATTGCCGATCGCAAAATTGTGTGACGACCTTCTTATTATCGAAATGTTTGGAATTTTACTGCTTTTTTTAAAGTGCCCCATTTAAAATTACCAAAATTGGGTTTCCCGAATCCCGATAACAGAGAAGTTAATCAGTAATCCAGCAATGAACAACAATTAGCCGTCGTATCAAACAAACATGAAAAGAAGATCAACATATTACATAATTGCCAATGTTGATTACAAATACATAATTATTACAAAGAACCTCTAAAAACGTACTAATTATAACGTCGCATCTAATAATGAGGCTTAATAAATGCTTGTCTCTGGTAGTTACTTTGCCCCAGATACCTTTCATAAAACCCACATAAATCACAATAATATATTAATGGGCGTATGGCCATTTAAAAAAAATTTTCAGAGTTGGCAACCCTAATCTACTTTCATTCATGTTTCATAATTCCCAGTGCCACACTCACAACACAAGATAAAGAGTTTTGAAAAAACAAATGTTTTAATTATTAGTATATCACGCCTCCAAAATAATGTTTGGTAAATAATCACTGTCTTATTGTAATAACCACCGTGTATTTTACGAATCACGCGGTTCATGACCTCGAGTATTCGATTGTTACATTTCCATTACTCTTCCTTGGTTGAGTGAGACTTGTTTGTATCACAACAAACTCGCCGCGCCAGCCTTCCGGGATGGCATCGCTCGGGTTACAGTGCAAACTATAACCTTGACCAGACACAATCACAGAGCCGGCGACAAGTCGGCCATGCTGGCGTGAGGGGAGGGTGTCTTCTTGCAGTGAGGGAGAGCAACTCTCACTCCCCGCTTTGCCCCTTGCGATACTACACGCAATGAAAAATAAGTTGGGCCAAGCTCGAACAACGGTCTTAACCAATCTCATAACAATCTATCCACAGGATAAAACTATTAGAAAATTCGTTTAGGATACACGCAATTCGAACTAAGAATGCACTTCCAGTAGAAATAAGGATGTTTTTATGATAATATCAGTGGTTCTAAATCAAAAACTAAAACTCACTACGTTAATAAAAGCTAAAACATTAGCTATAACTTCGCAATCATGGCGGAATGTACTTGTAAACGGAAGGTGACTTTCCTATTTTATTGACAGCGTTATATCCAAACTAAATGAATGTCATGAACGAACGGGACAGATGAATAAGTTATCTTGTTTATCAATTAATTGTATGTTTGGTTTAAGGGCGCGTCAACCGATAGGTCATTAACTGCTACTCTAGCCTAGGGGACAGATCCATGATGGTCAGATCTAACCACAGGCAAGGGGAGGAAAGGGATCTTAATATATGTATTTAAGTTTTATAAAGAACAAAATAATCTAAAAAAATTACGAAGAGGTAAAGAAATATGTAAGTGAAAATAGTTAAAAACCGTGAAAATAAATGTACAAAGTTATCTGTGAATGTTTCGTTTTATTGCGCGAACAAATTAAATTAAGTTTCATAATCAAGTGGAACTCGCCAATAAATGTTGCTCGGATCTCGGGGATCCCCCGTCCTCAAGTTAAAGCGCGGGAAGTTGCAATTTAAATTTGTTCGAAAACAACTTCTCGCGTATAACTCGAAAAACTTAACGCAAATAGATCTTCCAGCGGTGATGGGCGATACTCCCCGACGCCCTGGTGAATTACGCGCGCCAAGGCTACAAACCCTGGCTAAGATAAGTGAAAACGCGACCTGTTTTAAATAACTATCTCTTGTGCCGTGATAAGATTTCCCATCGCCTTCTAGGTGGAGAGTTAGAGGAAACAGTGTCTAGATCGATATTGGATTGTGACGCAGACTTGGGGCTTCTATCAACGTCTTAGATCAATTTACAGATTTCTGGTTCTGACCAGGATGAAATAAATCCCCTAGACTAGAGTGGCGCATTATTAACTAACAGTTTGACGCGCCCTTTATCCAAATAAACTTATAACACCTTTAAAAAAATGATTTGGATTTGTATTGCTTAACGTCTAATATAAATGCACTAAAGCTATTCAAAACGATGCCTGGTAATAGATAAGGATGAAGTATGAACAGAAGGGAGGAGGGAAACCCGGTGCCGGCATGTAGCCTACTCCTTTCGAAAAGTACCAAGAGTCCAACGGCTTTACGTCCCATCCGAAATGACGGTGATACCCATGGTACAAGGATATCTCTGTGTGGCTAGGTATGACACTGCGCATCTCCGCCGCGAGTGTGACGTCAGCCCGATCTCGTTCATGTGAATCAGATAGCGCCCGGCCGTATAACGCCACACGTGTTCATTGCTCCACTCTGTATTTCTCAAGTTATTTGATGGATCGCGACTGGGTTTTCAGTATACGAACATTATTGTTCATTGATACTGTGCTAGTACTAGCGAGTAGTGACAGCTTACGACATTTTTCCATTAGCAATTAACTGGAATGGTTTGAGCGATATCTCAACTTGCATATACATTCAACTTCCAAATCATAACAGATTCAAGTGCCCCATCTCATCAAGATATCTCGGAGCAGTGTGTAATCAGTAGTCTTGGTGGAACAGTGTCGTGACCCTGGTCCAGATATTATCTTGCTCGTGAAAAGTTCTCTCAATTTGTGTCAAACATATATTTGCGTGAATGAAATTCTCTTCATGTCGCAGTTTTAATAGCATTTTAGACAATTATTGTTAGTGGGTTTAGTATGGACGTATGGATGTTTAATGGATGTACAACGCCAGTCAGTGTATTTGATATTAGGTCTACTTTTTTGTTTTGTGTGTCGCAACTGATAATTTTATTGTGTATAAGTTATAGACCCCCGACGATACATTTAAGCCTGTTCCCACTAATTAGTCTTCTTATAAGGGGATAGGACCTACGTGTTCATATAACAAAAACATAATTCTTATGACGGACCAATCAGACGTTAATAATTCCATTGATTATAATTCTTACGACGACCAATCAAACTAAAACAAATTTCTAAAGAATAAAACACGGTTGTAGGGACTGGGCCTTGAGTGTACTTTACGTCGCTCATATATTTTTTAAAAGTCAATCAAAAGCCTTACATTGACAGAAAAATATCAACATATTTTCACTCACGCGAATATGCATCCGAATAAAATAAAACAATTCATAGTGAAGATAATTATAGTCTACCCAAATGCCATGCCGAAGGAAACGCACATTTGTAAGTGAGTGCTGAAATGTTTGATTTAATTATTTCGAAGTACGCGTATTTATTACATAATGTTTTAGCTGAGGGAGATGTAAAGTTGATTTAGAAATTAATTACAATCAAGGACCCTTTCATTCCGCGTCTAATAACATTCTAATATAATTTTGGTGAAAACGGTTGTGCATTATTTGTCCATTTGATCTAGCTATTTCGATTACTATTTGATTATTATTTCGATTGTCTGTATTAGTCTACAATGTGTAATCTTTTACGCAATAAATAATTGCGTCGTAAATAAGATTTGTAATCCTATATTTCAGTATCAGATAATTCGTCTGCACTACAACAATAATTAAAAACTTGTGTTAAATCTCGGGTTGGAAGGTTTAAAACATAAATAACGAAAAAATCACGCACGGATTTCTTTACTTGTTATAATTTATATATACACTATAACTATCCCAAAAGTGTATCACAGTAACACTTGTGAGTAGGCCCTATGCATCATATTACGGCTAATATTAGTAATTAACTACAATAAGCCCATAAAACTATCTACCCACATAATTCCTGAACAGTATGTACATAGTAACAAAAAGCAAGAAAGTTTTTAGTTCGGACAATGAATAGTTATTTGGAAATTAGTTTACGATTGCGGGATTTTATCACGCGCCGAGCGGCAGCCGGCTCGGGGAGATGATCGGGATTACGTCATGCGCGGACTGGACGCAAACGCGTTCACCGGAATGCCAGACCTGGGTAAGGAAGAATATCATTGGATCATGGGTGATACCTTGACAGTCATTTAGGTTCCTCCGCTAACCAGGACTGCCGAGCAGACGTCGAGGAGAACGCAGCCGTCACACTAGCTCTCGAACCCTCCATCTGCTTTAAACAGCGGGATACGTGTATTTCAGGGCATAGCGTTCACCCAATCTACCCCTGACCACGTTCGAGGTTGCTTAACTTCGGTGTTCAAGAAAATTGAGTATGCAAATTGGAGAATGCTTTCCAAAAATATAACAGTATAGTGTTATAATAGAATCCAGGTTGTCGTCTTTTGTGGATGGTTGTATATTGCTATCTCTATAAAATGCATTTTAAGACTTGTCGTCCAATAAATGACGTGAATTGCCTTTCAACTCCAGGAGGAAATCTCGAGCGACGAGATGCAACAGACGCTTCTCCTAAATGCAATTTCCTCGTAAAGTGTACGGGGAGAATGCAAGATTGCACTCGAAAAGGTTTAGCTACAAATGTCAATGTGCATACGTTACGAAAGTAGGGC